>CM074719.1:27941821-28214321 GCA_037306005.1 Rhinophrynus dorsalis
TGTAGCTCTGTCAGTCAAAGTGTTAAAGGTCAGAAGGTTGCAATGCTTTGCACACCCCTCTGACCTTTAAAGGGTTAACTAGTAAATGACTGATTTTATAATATATACTTATGTTAGTGGTACAGTGTCTGGTTATTTTCAGTGAACTCACAGCAGACGAGAATTCTTTATGCCATTTGTCATTTCCTGTTACTGGTACAGATAAAGCTCTATGGTTTCCGGATGACTGCACTGCAGAGATAATGCATGTCACAGACCATGATAGCGCAGATATCAATAAAAATCCACTACAAACCACGGCACGGAGATAAAAAAAATTATCATATAAATGTAACTATTGGCTAATCTCGGTCACAATTCTGTATTTATTTCTGGAGTCGTAAAATCCGATGTCATTGTTTAAAGTTCATAATGCATTACTCTGCAATGTGTTGCGCACCCCTCTGGTACTCAAAGGGTTAATTTGTGGCCAATTCCAGCCGTTATTGCATGTATTAACAAAAAAAGCTTAAAGAAGACTCTGAGCAGAACTTTAATACGGACATTACTATCCCTTTAAGGTGCATCATGGCTGATTTTTTTTGTTTTAGAACCATTATTGGTACATTTATTTGTATTTTTTTTTAAGCGTTTATTGAGAAATGCAAAAATTACATAGTATCCAAAAACAGAAACCAATACAAATCAATAACGGCAAGATTTACAAATAAAGAATAGTAACCAGTATAGCCGTGGGCTAACAGGCCCATCAGCTCTTAAGAACAGGTGAATCACTGCCATTGAAGGGATTTATGACCCCAGATTCCTGCAGTGAGACAACCTCAGAGCGAGCATTCTGCAGATGTTTCAGATCTGCAGCCGAACCAGATTCCTGGTGACGACGTTCCAAAGTTCTAACGTCCTCAAGAAGGGAGAGGATCCGGGCCCGTCTCTCCCTCTTGCGTCTTGCCCCCCATTTAATAAAAATACCATGCAATACACACTTATGTGCCTCCCATACCACTGGATCCGACACATCACCAGAACTATTGAGGTCAAAAAAAGTCAGCAGGTGAGCTTTAACATCCCGAAGGACTTCAGCATCCTGTAATAACTGATCGTTTAACTTCCAGACAGAAGCATTGGGGTCAGATAAGCCTACCTCCAGGGAGATCCAGATGGGGGCATGATCAGATCACGCGATAGGCTACACATCCTCCGCACACAGCAAGTGAAGACGGAATTGGCCCACAAAGAAATAGTCAATACGCGACTACGTCCCATGTACCACAGAATAAAAGGTATATTGATGAGCCCCAGGGTATAGATACCGCCACGAGTCAATCAGGTGGTGGTCCTTGAGGAGGGCAAGCAGTCAATGCAAAATAGCATAATGAATGGTAGTTCGCCCATCAGAGCAATCTATCCCTGGGTTAAGGGAGACATTGAAATCACCCCCCAATATTAAACGACCCGAGATGAAGGAAGACAGGCTCTCAAACAGATGAGGGAAGAAAGAGACGTGCCCAGAATTCGGGGCATAAACATTAACAAACATATAAGGGATCCCATACAAGGTACCTTTGAGGAAGAGAAAGCGACCCTGAGGGTCCGTCAGTGTCCTCTTATGCACCCAAGGCACATGAGAGCTAAACAGTATAGCAACACCACACTTCTTTACAGGTGCAGAGGCCAGCCAAATATGAGGAAATGAGTAAGTGAGGGAGAGAGGCCAGATGCAAAATGCGTTGCTTGCAAGAAAACCACAACCACACCCAAACGAGCAAAGTCACGCAGTGCCATTGATCTTTCTCCGGAACATTCAGACCCTTGACTTTAAGGGATAGAAATTTAACAGAACTTTTAGTCGCCATAGGGGATCAATAATGAAATAGCAAGAAATGGTATTAGGAAAAGGAGCACAACAAAATTACTCCAAGCAGCGATGTCCATAGGCCTTAATCCAGAAGGAAGACAGGGGGCACGGGAGGAAGGAGGTTGGGAAGCAGGGGAGAAGGAGGGAAGAGTCCAGGGAACAGGTGAAGAAGGGAAAGGAAATAAGAGGAGGAAAAATGAAGAGCAGAAAAGAAGCAACATACTAGAAAGGAAGAAAAGCTAAGAAGAGCAACAACATAAAGTGGAACAATGTGGACAGAGGAGACGGGCCAGGAGGGCCCCAAAGCTCTGTTGTGAATATCACGAGTTGGCCATACGGCCCAGGGGGGAGGGTAGAACCCAAAACAGGAAACATATCCAGTAGTGTTGAGCGAGCGTGCTCGGCCGATGCTCGGATCAGCTCGAGCATCGCTCTGCTCGGCACATGGCGGTACTCGTCGAGTACCGCCATGTGCTCTCCCGCCATGTTCGGGTGGCGGGGATCTGTGCCGGAAGAGGCACAGATCAGAAGACGCTCCGCTGGACCACCAGGGACTGGAGGTACGGGGGCATTGCGGAGATGAAGGGGGCATTGCGGAGATGAAGGGGGACATTGTGGAAGAGGGGCATAGACTCTATGCCCCTCTTCCACAATGTTCCCCTTCATCTCCGCTATGCCCCTCTTCCACAATGTCCCCCTTCATCTCCGCTATGCCCCTCTTCCACAATGTCCCCCTTCATCTCCGCTATGCCCCTCTTCCACAATGTCCCCCTTCATCTCCTCTATGCCATAGAGGAGATGAAGGGGGACATTGTGGAAGAGGGGCATAGCGGAGATGAAGGGGGACATTGTGGAAGAGGGGCATAGCGGAGATGAAGGGGGACATTGTGGAAGAGGGGCATAGCGGAGATGAAGGGGGACATTGCGGAGATGAAGGGGGACATTGCGGAGATGAAGGGGGCATTCAGAGATGAAGGGGGCATAGCGGAGATGAAGGGGGGCATTGACCAGGCACCCTCCCCTCATCAGAGCAGGGGGTGCCTGGTGTAATGCTCGTGTCGCTCGTGTCGCACTCGAGCATCAGGGGGTGCTCGGTCAGAGCACCCGAGCACCCGAGCATCGGGGTGCTCGCTCAACACTAATATCCAGTCACATGAACCAACTGGCCTGGGTACCAACAGTAACGGAGCACAACCGTAGCTACCAAAAAGTATAAATGTAATTCTTTTTTCAATCAATCAGTGGAGTCATATACAGGTATGAACAACCAGGCATCCCTGACAAAAAGCAGAAGTGAATTCCCCAAAGCAAGCTACTCCAAACAAGAGAAGCAGGGTGAGGAGGAGTGGTAATCAAGCAAAGGGGGAGAGGCGGACTAAGAACCGAAGAAATAGGTGGGAATGGATGGAGGGAGGCCCAATACAGGGAGAGAGCTCACATCGGGGGGAAGCGAGTCACATCCAGGGAGCCAGGGAAAAAAGTCACTACTCTCCAAACGGGAATCGTAAACACAAACCGGCCTGTTCAACTCGGAGCCACATCCATGAGGGGAGGAAAAGCAGAGAGATTAGGAAATGACACAACTCCAGCGAAGACGTCCAAGACCTGTGCGAAACTGCGATCTAGGTGGGAGGAAGAATCAATAAGCCACACACAATGGGCAGCCCCAGAATAAGCAACATCCCCCACATGCACGCAATGCAACAGCTCGGACACCACGCGGGAGCCAGACCCTGGGACACAGGTACACTAGGGGAGGCAACAGTTAAAAGCGCAACTTACAATATAGGGTTGAAACCACCCCGAAACGTTATACATTTCACTATAAAAATGGGAACAGAGTAAATACAGGGCCAAGGTATGAAGTGTACAAAAACGGGAAGTGTACAAAAAGGCAGAACACCCACCCATCATAACACAGAAAAGGAAGGAGTAGACATAGTACCTGCAAGCGGAGGATTGACAAGGATTCCGTCAGTAAGAGAGGCAAAAGGAAAGCAGGGAGGGAGAGGAAACGGCAGGAGGGTAGGATGGAGAGGGCACAGAGGGATTAATAATGAGAATGGAACATTGGCAATCCACCGAGAGCACAACATATAGGCAAGGTGCATCGCCCAACCCTGCTCAACCACCGGTCCTCTCTCACAGAGGGCACACAGCATCCCCACCCCAAAAGTGCAGGGGTAGCAGCATATCTCCAAGAGAATGGAGCAGAAGGGTCAGGCACACACAGGGAGACAAATCAAGCTGTAGGAGGACTAGACAACAGCAAGAACACGTCAACCCTGGTCGGCGCTACCATGGCAGTACCAGGGAGAGCATACACAGAATAAAGGCAGGTAATTTAATTCCAGGGCTAGAACAGATAAAATGCAGAAGGCCTGACAATAAAAATGGGAGCAAATTAAATACAGGACCATGGTATGACGTGTAAACAAGAGAAACACGCATATAAACATACAACAAGGCAGAACACCCACCCATCATAACACAGAAAATGAAGGGACAGACGTAGCACCTGCAAGCGGAGGATTGACAGGAATCCCATCAGTAAGAGAGGCGGTAGGAGAGCTGGGAGGGAGGGGAAGCCGCAGGAGGGTGAATATGGAGAGGTCACGGAGGGAATAAAAAGGAGAATGGAAGGCTGTCAATCCTCCGATAACATGACATAGAGGAAAGGTGCGTCGTCCAACCCAGCTCAACCCCCCATCAGCTCTCTCAGAGGGCACACGGCTCCCCGACACCAAAAGCGGAGGGGTACCAACATATCCCCAAGAGAACGGAGCAGTAAGGTTCAGGCGCACATTAGGAGATAAATCTAGAATGTAGGAGGATTAGACTACAGCAATAACACATCAACCCCGGTCGGCACTGCCGGGCAGCACCAGGGAAAGCATATACAAAATAAAGGCAGGTAAGTTAAATCCAGGGCTAGAACAGATAAATGTAAAAGCACTGACATTAGAACTATCTCGGGCAAAGTGCTGAGGCCTGGCAGGCCACCCAGATAGTCAATACAGGAAACTAAGGGCGTCCCATGAAGAAGGAAAGAAAGTAAGAAGATACAAGAAGAGACGGAAGAAGAAAGAACAGCAATCCCCCATTACCACCAGGGAAGAGAACAGCAGCCTGCCATCCCCCAGCCAACAGTTACACATATCCCTATACATACAGGCTGTCCACAAATAGGTGTAGAAGATCCATGTCCCACAGAGGTGGCACAATCAGAGACTAAACCCAGATGGAAGAAAGTCTCATAGGTCCACAGTAGCGACTAAGAACGCTAAGATCCAAAGTCCCAGTAAGCACAAGCAGCTCCACAGAACAATGGACTACAAATGTGGCAAACATCTCAATGAGGAGGAGAAGCCGAAACCATTGTAGCAGCAGGACCACCTTGAAGTCTGGGACTTTTCGTGGAGGAGGACGAGGCTCGCATCCACCGGTCGCGACGTTCCTTTGGACCAGCAGCATCCACAGAGGCGGAACATGCAGCAACAGCTCCAGGTAACGGGTTAGAAATACCTAGCGAATCACAGAAGGGAGGGATATCCTCAGGAACTTAGGAAACAGGTCTGACACTGGTGCGTGTCCTGCAGGGAAATCTCTACTTATACCGGAATGTCACCATGCTGCGGCTCATGAGAAGCTCCTTATCCTTATAACGGGAGAGACAGCACACAACATCCCACGGGGGTCACCAGGGCTCCCCCCTAGGACGCAATGCATGGTGAGCTCATTCCAAAGAGATATGATGATCGGCAGGTATCCCCAACACATTATGAAAAATAGCCAATAAGGCATTATCAAGGTCTTTGCCGGGAACCAATTCCGGCAAACCTCTAATACGTAAATTACAACGTCTACCTCTATTATCAAGGTCATCCATTTTATTTAGCAGCAGTTCTAATGCTTTGTCATGTTGAGTCAGAATCCATTCAAAATTTGACTGCTGGGATAGATATTCTTCACGTTCCTGCTCCACAATCGATATTCTATTCCCCAGTGAGCCAAGATCTCTGCGGAGGTCTAGAATTTACTCATGGACACCCGAACGAACCTCTTGGATCAGGGGCTTAAGATCCGACTTAGTGGGTAGATGGGCAATATCTGCTTAGTGAGTGCCCATTCCCCAGCATCCAATATCGGGGAATCCGGACAGGACATATTGATAGGAGAGAGTGGGCTTGAGGAGTGAACAGGCTCCGACCAAGTGTCCTCCCAATCCTCCTCATCAGAAACAGGGAGAGATGGCCGACCCTGACCTCCTGTCAAAACTGACTGTAGTGCAGGCAAGAAGGTTGTAATTTTTGGGGTGTCCCAGGCCTTTATATTCTTTTTCTTCTTGATTTGCGACATTAGGCCACAACACGGAACAGAAGACTCCAAACAGGATCCAAAGGTTAACGTGCAGAAGCCAAATGCAAGCAAAGTTGGCAACCGGACCATGGAGCTAGACTAACATGTGTCCATTCACTTCGGTGGTCGTTCCGCCCCCGGTCATGGCTGATTTCTCTTGCACTGTTTCTCAGTTTAAGCCTAATGTGTGATGTCATGAAGGAGCGGGGCTGCCTTACAGATACCTATGTGGGAACAGGGGATGCATCCTCACTGGTGTCAAAGTTCATGTTAAAGAGGAACTACCACCCAATAATAAAATTGCCCCACATAATTGCACATCTGGTGACTAGCTGCTCTGTAGCGCTAGTTGCCAGAATTATTACCTGATTAAAGAGAAATCACTATTCTTCCTGGACTGACACCAGGACGGGGCACTGACATCTTTCCATAGTGACGCCCACGCGCCTGCACTGTCAGTCCCAGCCGGGTCTGGGAGGCGTTGCTAGGAGCCAACCAGCTCCAAAAGGGACTGACAGCACAGGCTTTCAAAGGTCCAGATATGGCAATATATCCGCCCTCCGTTCTGCTGTCAGTTTTGGAAGAATAGCAATTTCTCTTTAATCAGGTAATAATTCTGGAGACTAGCGCTACAGAGCAGCTCGTCACCATATGTGCAGTTGTGGGGCAATATACTTATTGGGTGGTAGTTCCGCTTTAAAGGTTGGGGAATTATTTTTTATAAACCCATATGCTATAGGGCTTTTCTTGCTGAGTAAAAAAAGGCACTGGCACTGTGATTAGTTGTTTTATTTAAACCTTATAACTGTTCAAACTGCTGGGAGTAAAAGCAGCATTACTACCTGACAGTTCAAGCTGACAGGAAGTGACCCAGGAGTGTCTATCACATTCTATAAAGGAGAACTGTTTGTCAGAGTATTTAACTGAAATCTGATAAGCAGAGGGTGCTGTTAATGTAAAAAAACAAACAAACAAAAAAACAATAGTATAAATTGTAACAACTGTGCAAAGATTCACCTCCCAGCAGTGGGAGAACCCTTAATTTAACATCTTAACATGCGATGATGTACCAGGACCATCATTTCTGTCTGGATATTAAGAACCAGTGATGGTCCTGGCACGTCCTGGCAATCTGCAATCCCAGAATTCATCTGTTTAAAAAAAAAAAAAAAAAAAAGCTGCTGTGGTCCTCTAGAGCGACCCGCTGCACGGAAAGAGCAGTACATTATATATTTTTATTTCATAAAGAAAAATGTACTGTTCCTTTAAACTTCCCCATCTTCAGGAAGCTGTCAGATAAAGAACACAATAGCTATTTAAAGCGGAATTGACAGCATGGACTGACAGCAAGATGGAGTACGGACATAGGAACTGGAGAGTTTATCTCACTGGAGAAGTTATCTCCTCTTTATCACACCTTAGTACATCTTCCCTGTAGTCTATAACTAAATCTCTCCCATATAATAACATAGGGAATGGAGAGTTTATCTCACTGGAGAAGTTATCTTCTCTTTATCACACCTTAGTACATCTCCCCTGTAGTCTATAACTAAATCTCTCCCATAGAATAACATAAGAACTGGAGAGTTTATCTCACTGGAGAAGTTATCTCCTCTTTATCACACCTTAGTACATCTCCCCTGTAGTCTATAACTAAATCTCTCCCACAGAATAACATAGGAACTGGAGAGTTTATCTCACTGGAGACGTTATCTCCTCTTTATCACACCTTAGTACATCTCCCCTGTAGTCTATCTCTCCCACAGAATAACATAGGAACTGGAGAGTTTATCTCACTGGAGACGTTATCTCCTCTTTATCACACCTTAGTACATCTCCCCTGTAGTCTATCTCTCCCACAGAATAACATAGGAACTGGAGAGTTTGTCACACTGGAGAAGTGATCTCCTCTTTATCACACCTTAGTACATCTCCCCTGTAGTCTATAGCTAAAGCTCGCCCACAGAATAACATAGGAACTGGAGAGTTTATCTCACTGGAGAAGTTATCTCCTCTTCATCTCACCTCAGTACATCTCCCCCTGTAGTCTATAACTAAATCTCTCCCATAGAATAACATAGGAACTGGAGAGTTTATCACACTGGAGAAGTTATCTCCTCTTTATCACACCTTAGTACATCTCCCCTGTAGTCTATCTCTCCCACAGAATAACATAGGAACTGGAGAGTTTGTCACTCTGGAGAAGTGATCTCCTCTTTATCACACCTTAGTACATCTACCCTGTAGTCTATAGCTAAAGCTCGCCCACAGAATAACATAGGAACTGGAGAGTTTATCTCACTGGAGAAGTTATCTCCTCTTCATCTCACCTCAGTACATCTCCCCCTGTAGTCTATAACTAAATCTCTCCCATAGAATAACATAGGAAACCTTTTTCTATTGTTCTTTACTGAGACCAGACAACAATCTGCAGTTTAATAGAATGTAAAAAAATGAATTTGAGGTGTAATAAGCACTGTAATGACACTGGGTGTACCCTTGTGTTACTCATTGAGAAAACTACAATACATGTTTATTTTCACAATAAATCATTACTCGTCGTTTCATTCCCATCATTAGCAATGAGAATCAACAGATTAGCACAGGGCTCTGCTTTACATCACACTTAGAGGGAAGGAGTTTGTTTACTTTCTCATCCCTTAAGCATCTGAGAGATCTGTTAACCCTTTGAGTGCCTGAGAAGTCTACCTCTTGGGCACTCAAAGCGTTAAAAAATTAATCTTGACTAAGCTGATAGCAGTGACATTACTGTAATAGGAGACTGTTTCGTCATAATTTCCAGTGAGTCAAAACACAATAACATTCATTGTTCAGATTTAAATATTCATTTAAAGGAGAAGTAACACCAGTGGTGTAACAACAGGGGTCGCAGCTGTGACCAGGCCCGTCACTCCAGGGACCCGCCTCCCCCTCCCGTGACCCCACCGCCTGGTGCCCGCAACATTCGGATATCTGATCCCCCTCTGGCAGTCTAGTAATGCAGAGCGCTGGGAGATGACATCATATCCCAGCGCTCTGCATTATGAGAGGACCGCGAGGAGCTCCATCTGCATAGAGGTCTGTGTGGAAGGAGGCACGGACCTCTCCTGACTCCTGCCATGTCACTGGACCACCAGGGAGGTAGGAGATGGGCAATGTGGAGATGTGGGGTAGTATGGTGGCAGTGTGGAGATGTGGGGCAGTATGGTGGCAATGTGGAGATGTGGGGCAGTATGGTGGCAGTGTGGAGATGGGGGGCAGCGTGGTGGCAATGTGGAGATGGGGGGCAATGTGGAGACTGGAAGCAATGTGGAGATGGGTGGTTGTGTGGTGGCAATGTGGAGATGGGGGGCAATGTGGAGACTGGAAGCAATGTGGAGATGGGTGGTGGTGGTGTGGTGGCAATATGGAGATGGGGGCAATGTGGAGATGGGGGGCAGTGTGGTGGCAATGTGGAGATGGGGTGAAGTCTGGTGGCAATGTGGAGATGGGGGAAATGTGGAGACTGGGAGCAATGTAGAGAGAGAGGGCAGTGTGGTAGCAATGTTGAGATGCGGGGCAATGTGTAGATGGGGGGCAGTGTGGTGGCAATGTGGAGATGGGGGGCAATGTGGTAGCAATGTTGAGATGGGGGGCAATGTGGAGATGGGGGGCAATGTTGTTGCAATGTGGTGATGGGGGCAGTGTGGAGATTGGGGGGCAATGTGGAGATGGGGGAAATGTGGAGCCAATGTGAAGGTGGCCGGGGGAGATGGCCAACGGGGGGGTCAATGTGGTTGAGGGGGGGTGCAATGTCATGTGGGGGAGGGGCCATGGCAGTTCTTGCACCAGGGCCCGGTGGCTTCTAGTAACGCCTCTGAGTAACACCTTGTAATAATATCCCCCATTTACATTACTATGGCCAGAAAATCCTAATGGCCCCTAGGATTTTTGCCCTTGGGCCTTTATGCAAGTGATAACATCTTCGATCAGCCCTAGGTATCGTGTCCATGCAGGCGGCCATGACAGATTTTTAAAACTGAACCATGCAGTGTGCATAAGCCTACTTAACACTTAAAGGACTAGAGAAGGGTGCTGTTATTAGGAGGTCTTATGTCTCCTTTAACCCTTTGAGTACCTGAGGGGTATGCAACGCATTGCAAGGCAGGAGTATATAGCAGGTTGCCCGCTGTATTCTGGGTCCCAGGGAAGGAGAAGTGCATGTGCTTATAAGAAGAAGCTTCATGCAAGTCAACTCTGTTCCCTTAGTGAACACAATAGCCCTACCCATAACTGAGACCCTTCTCTACCCCAGTCCGCAGTGTTCTGATAAGGGCTGGGGTGGGATTGTCCAAATGACACATACCGCATCATAATGTGGGCAGGGCTTAACTGGGTGGGCAGGATAATCAATGAAAAAAGGTGGAGTTTGCCCATAAGAAGGAGAGTGGGCGGCTCTACAGAGGAGGTCACCATCTGGAGAAATATCTTCTTACCACAGGGACATAATAATTATGTGGCAGATCCGGGGATTTCCTAGGTATGCCCCTACCATACCTCCCAACATTTCAAATTGTCAAAGAGGGACAAAGGGTGTTGCTGGGGGGCGTGGCTGGTGGGCGGGACATTAGCAAGAAGTTTTTGGCTATTTCATGACTTGTTGCCACCTCCTTGTGTAATCTAATAAATGACATAACAAGATCAAAGCATTTTATTTACACAGACTAATGTATAAACACATATACTGACGTTTATACATACATTATTGTGAGTTTTATTGCTGTAGAGCAATGTGATACACTTACATACACACACTACACAGTCTGATCTCCTAAAAAGAGGGACACCAGGGTGAGAAAGCGGGACAGAGGGATTTGGGTCTAGAAGAGGGACTGTCCCTCCTAAAAAGGGACACTTTGAAGGTATGCCCTACATCGGGGAACATTTCTAAATACAAAGGAAGGCAAATGAACCAGTGTCCCATCGTGGACCTAGGATGGATTGCCTAAGCAGTGCTACTGCAGAACTCTGCCCAGATATGGAAGTTCTAAGCAAGCAGAGGACCTACAGTAGGGGAAATACATTATTGGGCCTCCAGCTGTTGAGGACTACAACTTCCATCATCTCCAACAAGTAAACATGGTGACCTTCATGTCCTAAGCGCTTGGAGATACATGTAAGACTGGAGATGGGATTGTACTAAATGATGAGATTCACACCATAATATAGTCCGGGCTGAATCATGAGTTGGCATGGCTGGGAGGTTGATAGGCAGAGTTTGCCTTGAAATGGGTGGACCAGGGTAGGAATTAGTAGGATCGACAGGAAAGTGGTCAGGGTTTCCATGGAGCTCACCAAGCAAAAGATTCAACCTCTCTCCACTGAGACCCGGTAATTCAATCTGAAAACCAGAGACTCCAGGACAGATCCTCTGTATGCCAGCCAGCTGCTGGCAGGCTGGGGATGATCAGAATGCTGGAATTCCAAGAACAACTAACCAAGCCTACAGGAAAATCTCCACCCTGCTGCGGGACAGTGTGCAAAATAGATTGTGCCCTGTTGGTTTTTACAGAATAAAGCATCTCTTTGTTGGATACCTCCGATGCCTATTTGTGACTTTATTATGCGTTTTATATATACATGTAAAAGACCATGTACACGGGCCAGGGTCCAGTGAGGTAAAGAGGCCAGTCCTGCTTTGCGTACTGCTGCCTCACTGGAGTTGCACTAGAGTGACTACGTGTCCCAGATTGCCTGGGACTGTCCCTTAATTGTGGTCTGTGTCCCGCGTCCCAGGTAATCCCCCACCGGGACAAAACAGAGTCCCGGAATAAAGAAAATGAAAGCCACCCAATGCTTTCTCTCAGCTGAGTCACAGCATATTTACAACAAGCAACACAGTAACACACACAGTGAAGGCTCCACCACCAGCCAATGAAAGAGGAGAGTATTTGCACAATGGTCCTCTCCTCATTGGCTGGCTGGTGAGTGGCAGTAACGGACAGAATGGAATAGGGGGATTGGAACAGCAGCACAAGTAAACTCCATATCCAGGAAGTGAGGCTGAGTCCCGATGGAGCTGACTCCCGTTCTGAACATGTGACGTCACGCGAGTACACTGCCGCTTTAACAGTGTCCTGGCAGTGGCGTAACAATAGGGGTCGCAGCGGTCGCACCTGCGACCGGGCCCGTCACTCCAGGGGCCCGGCCACCGCCTGCGACCCCCTCGCCCGCAGCAGTCACTTACCTGAGCTCCCACTCGGCGCGCCGCTGTAGTAATACAGAGCGCTGGGAGATGACATCATCTCCCAGCCTCTGCATTACTACAGCGGCACGCGGGAGCTCCGGTTGCAGGGATCTGTGCCTAAGGAGGCACAGATCTATAAAGACTGTCCGCTAGACCACCAGGGACTGGAGGTAGGGGAAATGTGGAGATGGAAGGGGGCATTGTGGAGATGTGATGAAGGGGGCATTGTGGAGATGAAGGGGACATTGTGGAGATGAAGGGGGGCATTGTGGAGATAAAGGGGGACATTGTGGAAGAGGGGCATTGTGGAGATGAAGGGGGTCATTGTGGAGATGAAGAGGGGCATTGTGGAAGGGGCATTGTGGAGATGAAGGGGGCATTGTGGAAGGGGCATTGTGGAGATGAAGAGGGGCATTGTGGAAGGGGCATTGAGATGAAGGGGGCATTGTGGAAGGGGCATTGTGGAGATGAAGGGGGCATTATGGAAGGGGCATTGTGGAGATGAAGAGGGCATTTTGGAGATGAAGGGTGCATTATGGAGATGAAGGGGGCATTATGGAAGGGGCATTGTGGAGATGAAGGGGGCATTGTGGAAGGGGCATTGAGATGAAGGGGGCATTGTGGAAGGGGCATTGTGGAGATGAAGGGGGCATTATGGAAGGGGCATTGTGGAGATGAAGAGGGCATTTTGGAGATGAAGGGGGCATTATGGAGATGAAGGAGGCATTATGGAAGGGGCATTGTGGAGATGAAGGGGGCATTGTGGAAGGGGCAATGTGGATGAGGGGGCCAATGTGGGCGGGGGGGGCCCATGGCAATTCTTGCACCAGGGCCCAGTGGCTTCTAGTTACGCCTCTGTGTCCCGGAATGGAAGGAAGTAAATGTGGTCACCCTAAGGCACATGTGATGCAGTTATGCGCAGTAGAGACTGCCCGAATGTACAGAATGCTCTCAGCATCGGACAAACATTCTGGCCTTTTATATTATAGGATACATCTAGTGCCCTTGAGATCTACAATTTCAGAGCAAGGATGTTCACCTACAGGGAAACAGGGCTGATCTGGACCCATGGATTCACTAAATGATAGGTTTCATGACACCCTCTGGTGGCAAAGGTGTTACATATTTTCATAAAAAAGGTTTACTGGTCCTTTAACCCCTTGAGGAACAGACGCAATGCACGGCTCACCCCTCTGGTTCTCAAGGGGTTAAGCCAGTGATTCTCAACCAGGGTGCCGTGGCCCTTTGGTGTGCCACTGACATCAACTTATGGTGCCCCCAGTTTTCTATGAAGACTAACAAAAATGGACTTTTAAATAAAGATTTATAGAAATTGTTCTGCAAAATATATTTAGTTTTGTTATTATGATTATAAAACCTAATAATAACTGTATATTTATGTATTGTACCCTTCTTATGCCCTTGATAAAGTAAATTAAATATGTTAGGGGTGCCCCGAATGTTCTACATTACGTGAGAACCACTGGGTTAAGAGCTACTGATTCCTAAAAGTATCGCTTTTCTTTTAAAGATTTATTGGGCAGTTAAAATCTTTCTTGCTCTCATATTGCAGATACATTTCTTGTTTCCCATTGGCAGAGCAGCTGAGTGGTCCCTGCAGTCACTAAAAGGGTGACACTTGGATGACAGTATCATCGCAATTAACACTTCCCATTCAGGCGCCCAGTAATATCAGCCAGCAGTTGCCAGATTTTGCTGTTCTGCATGTAACATGAAACATCTGTGGTTTCAGTCATACTGAGGGGATGGACCTCTACTATTACAGCACTATGTGCTAGCACACACACTCATCAGTTTAGTTATGCAAATCTGCTAAACAGAAACCTTCATGAATACTGTTAAATAGGCAGGTTCTGGCCCATACAAGAACACTTTAAACGCTAGACTGTGACCCAAAAAATGGTGTACACATAGCTCTAAACTCCTCTGTCGCCCACAGTAAGCCATGCAGACAACAGCGATAGGCAATGCCAAGTCATGTCAGCACAGAATGAGACTCTCACTGAAGATTGTTGTCCTCTGAATTCGACTCTAAGGAAGGCCCATGCCAGCAAAACTGCCATCAACGGACTTCTATACAGCAGAGAAGAATCTCCCATGAGCACTTCATTCAGGGCTGAAGGCACCCAGCTCTGCAGATCAAAGTGTCAAAGTAGATCTGTTGCCTTAAAGGAGCAGTAAACTTTTATTTATGAAAACACATATTTTATAGAGCTGTTACTGCTGAGTAAAATGAGGTCACTCCCATCGCTGTCAGATGTTTTATTCAAAATTTATAACAGTTCAAATAAACAGGAAGTGAATTTACTGTGTTTACTTCCTGATAGTTCTAACTGACAGGAAGTGAATTTATTGCGTTTACTTCCTGATAGTTCTAACTGACAGGAAGTGACAGGCAGTTTCCATCACATTCTATGGAGAACTGTATGTCTCTGACTTTTCTGACTTTCCTCTCTATTAGAATCTAACAGGCAAACTAATTAGAATTTGACCACTAGAGGGCACTGCTAATGTAAAAAACATGGGTTTAAACTGTAATAACTCTGGAAATATAAATCTCTCTGCAGTGGGAGTTCCCTTATTTTACTCAATAGGAAAATCCCTACAATATATATTTTTTCATAAAAAAAGTTTACTGCTCATTTAAAAAGTCTTAAAAATTGACTGTACTGTAATAGCCATTTGCCTGCAATATAAACAGTTTGCGAAATTAACATTTATTTGTTGGCGCTAGTCTCCTCAAAAACTAATTTGCAGAAAAACCGCAAGTGCCTCATATAGGCAGATATTAATCCTCTGCAAAACTGGTTTACTTATGACCCAGTAACCATGTCGCCATGATAAAAATGGCGACATGACAATCTCACACTGCGAGATTGTCATGTCGCATACTGAAAGGTCGCATCCGTATGACTTGATACTTAGTAATACTGAAGTGGTTGGCTCTATCGCCCATTCTACTACTGTGTCTTATGGCCAATAGAGGCATCGCCTTTCACTGTGATAGGAACCAGAGCAGCATTCCTCCACAAACATTCTTCCTATCTACAGCACTATGCCAGCTTCGTCATGTAATGCTGCAGTGAGGCAGCTTCATAATGGCTCATGCTCATCGCTGTTAGCCATGTCATTTAACCGAACGCATTGTGCACAATCTCATCCTTAAACCCTTGAGTGCCAGAGGGGTATGCAACGCATTGCTGAGCAATGTGTTGCGTACCTCTCTGGCAATCAAAGGGTTAAATGGTTCTCTTATACAAAAAGGCGTCATACCAGACCCCCATTACATCTGGGCACTGTGCTATCCTCATCCTGGCTCAGTAAACTCTTTAGCTTTTTTCGGGATCAGTCTACCCTTGAAGTCCGGATCCGGGAGGCCGCCTAACCAGACATGACGCTTGTCTTGGCATGTAACAGCCAATATCCCGCTGAACGAAGTGGTCCGTCTGAGAGTGGTACCCTTTAGGGATCAGTGGTACAACCTTTCAGTATGTGACATGACAATCTCGCACTGTCATGCAGTGCGAGATTGTCATGTCGCCATTTTTATTATGACAACATGATTACTGGGTCATTTGATCACACACTCTTTTGCGTCCGAGCTTTTGAAAGGATACCTGCAAGCAGGGCTCAAAATTTCCACCCACCACTAGCCAATGGCGAGTGAAACCTTAACCCTGGCGAGTAGAAAGTCAGCCCTGGTGGGTATGTTATGGCTTGCAGTGGTGAGTAACTTTTCAGGTCTGGCTAGTAGCAAAGGACTTAAAAATATAAGCCCTGCCTTCAAGACCAACTAGCCTTATCTTAGCGTGGATGGTCCACTTTAAAGGAAATATCTAAAATGAGAAGGTTCTATATCAGGGGTAACCAGTCCCTGGACCTCTAGCTCTTGGGGAGTACCATCACTGTCAGATCTACTGATTGAGGGCTCTGATGCATAATAATTTTTGGGGCAAGAGGGCCAGGGAATGGCTCTTCCAGCTTCAAACACCCAAGCAGTGCTGTATCCACGGGGGATGAAGCTACAATCTGGCTCGGCATCCCCAGGGGCCCGATGCCACTACATCTTTGTATGGGTCTCTATAACCATATACAATGTGCAATAAAATGTGTACTGAGTGAGTCTGGTTCTAGAATGCTAGAATGGAGAAGCACTAGAGAGAGAGAGAGAGGAGGACACATCCCCAGAGCCTCTAGCTTCACTACAATAGTAAAACAAGAGCAGCAAGCAGGCTAATGTGATCACATGACTGCACACAGACAGGCAACACACAGCGCTAGATTCAAAGCTGCCTGCATGACTGTGTATATGGGATGAGATAATCAGTAAAGTACAAAGACTGAGGAACCAAATCAATATAATGTAAGGCAATAGATGTGGCAATGTCACCTTCTCTGTAACTCTTTGAGTACTTTGCAATGTGTTTTGCACCCCTCTAACACTCAAAGAGTTAAATGGCCCATAATTGATGATTCCAGTATATATGGTGTGAACAAACAAGTCCCATCTTGAACCGTTTCAATGTGAAAGAAGGTTTTTGCATCCTCCCCCTTGAAAATTATTTCCTCCACCTAAATGTAACTAGAAACAAAACAGAGATTGAGAACCAGTGGCGTAACTATAGGGGTCGCACCTGCAATTGGGCCCGTCACTCCAGGGGCCCGGCCTCCCCCTGCGACCCCTCCAACTGACGCCCGCAATCTCCCTTCGGCGCTCTAGTAATGCAGACGCTGGGAGATGACATCATCTCCATGACATCATCTCCCAGTGCTCTGCATTACTAAGAGGACCGCACAGGAGCTCCAGGGAGGTAGGAGATGGGGGCATTGTGAAGATTGAGGGGCATTGTAGAGGGGGTCAGTGTGGTCGAGGGGGGCCAATGTGGTGGTGGTGGGGGCCCGTGGCACTTCCTGCACCAGGGCCCGGAGGCTTCTAGTTACGCCTCTGTTGAGAACTACTTAGTATATTATCAGCTTTATTAAATAAAAAGCAAACACACATAGCCGAAGGGAAAAAGAACTAGTCAGAGACACTCATCTAGGAACAAGTCTGGCATAGAATTGAGCAGGCTCTATAAGAGTGGTGTCCTACTACAGTCACGTAGAGGAAATATCCTAAAGCATATCATACTGATCCTGCCAAAATAGTCCAGCCAAAAAGTGCCAGGCAACTCCCCTCTTAACAGTCAAACGTTTCATCCTCACTGGGCCTTATCAGTGAGGTGCAGCTGCTCTTTCTAGGCACTGTGAGAAGAGATCTACATACCTCCCAAGTGTCCCTCTTTAGGAGGGACAGTCCCTCTTTTAGACCCAAATCCCTCTGTCCCTCTTTCCCACCTTGATGTCCCTCTTTTTAGGAAATCAGATTGTGTGGTGTGTATGTAAGTGTATCACATTGCTCCACAGTAATAAAAATCACATTAACCCCTTAAGGACCGGAGGTTATGGGGCATTTCCGTCCCATAACGACCGCATAGGGGCACTTTGACGAGCCGGTACACGTGACCTGTCACGTGTATCGGCGCGTCACTATGGGGCTTGAAACAGATCGCTCCGATCTTGGAGCGGTCTATTTCATGCCCTATTTCTTACTTACAGCGCTCCCGGTAGAGCGCTGTAAGTAAAAAGTACGTGACGTACCAGGACCGTCAAGGGTCGTTCGAGCAAATTTACCCTTGACGGTCCTGGTACGTCAAGGGTCCCTAAGGGGTTAATGTTTATTTAAACATCCGTATATGTGTTTATAAATTAGTGTGTGTAAATAAAATACTTTGGTCTTGTTATAAGTTATTTATTAGGTTACACAAAGAGGTATGAACGGGGCATAAAATAGCCTAAAAATCCCCGGTAATGCCCCACCCACCAGCCACGCCCCAAGCAACACCCCTTAAAACACAAGTGTCCCTCTTTGGAAGTTTGAAATGTTGGGAGGTATGGATCTACCCCGGGTGCTGAATGGCAACTTAGCATTCCATAGAAGAAAATAGGCTTTTATAAATTCTTACAAAGAGCTCTACTGCAAATTAATAGAAACTATCCCTCCAATGGCTGTGATGCATTCACAATGAGGTATATGGAAGCTCCGACCATCATGTCTGTGATGATCACATAATACGGTCATCTCAAAGTGCAATGCCTGGGGGGAGAACTCAGAATTATGTGAAGGTTAGTGTGAATACTCAGTATTCTGTCAAGCTGCTTTAGTTGCAAGTTCTTAGAATTGTGTGAAACTAGATTTGTATGCAAACAGTCTATGTAGTTAAAGGGATAGTAATGTTTCATAATAAAAGCAGCTCTAATTAATCATCATAGTATTTGGGCCATGGAGAGTGTTATTTCAATTCTGTCAGAGTTGTAGTTCAAAAGTAATTGAATGATAAAGTATCCCCTTCCACTCCTTTTACTGATGAGCAGCAGGGAGTGTCCAGGTGGATTGCAGAGAGGGACAATCTTCAATTAAGATAAGGGAAAAAGCTGAACAACCTGTCAAGGGGGGCAGGGCTTTCATTGTTCTCACAGTAAGAAGATTGTCCCCTGCTGTTATCTGTCTGGTCTTACAACCAGATTCCACATCTGAGGTGAGCAGTGTTACACTAGGTAAAAGGGGCGGGACGGGGATACTTTATCATTCAATTACTCTTGAACTACAACTGACAGTATTGAAATAACACTCTATGTGGCCCAAATACTATGAAGATTAATTGGAGCTGCTGTTTTTGTGAAACATTACTATCCCTTTAATTTAATATAAGCTACAGAATGTTCTACTGCTGTTTTCTTGATTACTCGTGTTAAGCAGGATTGGAACACAATTAGTAATTATTACATAGCTTTTTGGGTTCCAGATAGGTATCCAATACATTGGGTAGCAAGCTCACTGGGCCCAGGGTCTTACCTGTATATTAAAGGAACATGCCACCTGTTCCCTCTCTTTCATCAAAGAGCCAGTGGTGCAGAGGAGAACACCTCACAATAACAAATTACATAATCGACTAACGCAGCCAAATTACTAGACTGTGTTTTAATGTTTACACAAATGATGTGCTTTTCCTCAAATTCAGACTTTCTAGCTTAGAGGATTACAGTGGTTCCCTTGAAGATATTACCCAGCCTGATCCAGTTTGTGTGTCTGAGACAGACATTTCATATTGGCAGTAGTGAGAAATAGATTTAGCGCCCTGTAATCTTGATACGGTTTATACCGACCCACCCCAGACAATGATTTCCTCTCTTCTCATTCAATATTGTTATGCTTAGCCCAGCATCTCAAATAAGTTCCCAGCTACACTTTTCCCCAAATGACAGAGCATCACTAGTGGTTCATAGCACAGGGGTGGGCAATCTGAGACCCCCAGTTGTTGAGAACTACAAATCCCATCATCCCCATCCAGCCTTTCGATGGCTGGAGATGATGGGATTTGTAATCTCTCAGCAACTAGGAGGTCTCATATCCCCCTCCTCCCCAACACCAAGTGTAGCATGATTAGAGTAAACAAATACTTGGATTTTCTGGGACATCACTTCTTTTTGGAGTCCGGAAGAGGAAGGAACTATACCAGTGACATATTTAGACCCAGGGCAGCAGACTGCTCAGCTTTGGTCTTTGTGCTTATTTCCATTTTCCAAAGAAAATGCACTATTTTAAAAATTCACTACTCTAAGGTCAAGACTCATAGCCTCCTTGTATGGTTCTCTTTCCCAAAGTGAACACACCCAAAGGATATTTCTTCATTTCCTCATTAAGCCCCTTGGATCCTAGTTGCTTGATTATGTATTAGACACCTATAGAAATACTTGGGGACTCTACGGATCTGCACAGGAGACTCCAGTTTTCAGAGATAATTATTGGGTCTCTGAGGACAAAGGCTGATTCTCCGGCTGTGGTGAGGTTCCTGAGTAACTCTGCCTACTTCTCCTCCTTTCCACCCTGTTCTACCCACTTCCCAGTGCAATTACAGTTAAGCCCCACTCACTTTATGATGCAAAACGCGTCATGAACTTAACTTAGGTTGCAGCCCATGAGCCTTCTCTGGTAGCTCCACAGGAGGAAGTTCCCAGGTATGCACATTAAGCCTCATAAAAATATCCCCCCAATGTAATGTTCATTCTTCTGTGTCTCTATGGGAACACTACAAATGAAATGTAATATTCATTATTCTGTCTCTCTAATTGAACGCTACAAATTCTCCCTTCAGTGGTGGCTTCCATCTTGAAAGGATTTACATGATTATTCCTCCTTATCACTTTATTCCATCCCTCTGGTGGAAACTGATAACCTATGAAGGAGGAAAGATGTGATTTTATGGACATGAATAATTTATTATTTCTGCTTTTCAGACAGGTCAGAGGACAAAGCTCTGCTAAACGCGGATTCTTCATTCACTAAACAAAAATTCTGAAAATATTAATCTGACTAAAAAAAAAAAGCACAGGTTATAGGCAGTTTAAATAGATACATTTAATAAGAATAAAATCTAGTAGGTGACAAGTATACTTTAAGAGTTGCCCTCTAGAGAACAGGATAACTTTATTTCACCTCTCGCTCCATTACCTGCTCTGACTGTGTGAAGCAGGCACATCCTTACACAGTGAGTGTCAATGAAGCTTCCTACCCTGCTGCATTGTTGCTTATGCTCGATGCTCTACTGGACCAATGCTGGAGAGTCACCGACTACTAGTAATGCCCAGCAATGAGAACCAAGGTGTGGAAGGTGGTGATTGTCTACTAGTAGGCATCTGATTCTCTCCAGAAATTCTCCACATTTACTTTGTGCATACAACCACAAATACACAAGCCGAGAATTTAAAGAAAAAATAAAACTATCTTTTTTAACCCTTTGAGCACAGAGGGGTACGCAACACATTGTTTCGCAATGCGTTGCGTACACCTCTGGCAAACAAAAGGGTTAAATAATTCGATATTATAGGTATAACCAAAACATTGTTTCAAACCGCCAAGAGTCCCATTTAAATCAATAGGATATTCTATGTCCTTGTCGTTAAAAGGTTAATAGGCTGTCCGCTTCCCATTTTGCTTATTTATATTACTTTATATTCACACCTGCGAATGTTCTTGTCCTAAAATTCCGGAGATCCACTATGGTCTGGGGTGGGAGTATTCAGACATGATTCGCACCATAAAGTGGGTGGAACTTAATTGGGTGTGCGGGATTAGAATCAGGGAAGGTGGGGTTACCTTTCTAATAACTGGAGGGTGGGAATAATGGGGCTGGAGTAGATGGAACTGGCAGCGAAATGGGAGGAGTTACTATGATATTCAAGTGGAACTACCACGATAAGTAAAGTCACCCTGCAATACTTAGGCAGGTGGCGACTAGCTTAATAATAGTTATTTTACCTCCCAAAAGTAGCCGCTTGTAAAGTAATCCGTAATCCCTTAAGGACCGGCCGCGCACGCATTTGGACGTCACTTAAGGACCATGGAACATTTTTTTTTTCTCATCTGATTCTGGACTCCCCGAACACCGTGCAGCCGCGTGAGGAGCCCAGAACATGTACGTCCTTGGTCCTTTAGGGACATCCACCTCGTGACGTACATGTATGTCATGGGTCGTTAAGGGGTTAAGCTTCTGAGACCAGAAGCCAGGCATCAGCACAGACATCTTGTCTGCGCGCCTGCGCTGTCAGTCCCGGTTTCCCTACAGAAGCATTGCACTGGCCCAAACGGTACCGGAAGGACTGACGGCGCAGACGAGTAGACTGCACTAAGCTGGCCATCAGTCTTGGAAGCAGTGGCGTAACTATAGGGGTCGCACCTGCGACCGGGCCTGTCACTCCAGGGGCCCGGCCTCCCCCTGTGACCCCTCTGCCTGGCACCTGCAATCTCCTGCCGGGGCTCTAGTAATGCAGAGCGCTGGGTGATGACATCATCTCCACAACATCATCTCCCAGCACTCTGCATTACTAAGAGGACCGTGCGGGAGCTCCAGGTAGGAGATGGGGGCATTGTGGAGATTGAGGGGCATTGTGGAGGGTGTGGTCGAGGGGGGCCAATGTGGTGGTGGGGGGCCCATGGCACTTCTTGTACCAGGGCCCGGAGGCTTCTAGTTACGCCTCTGCTCGGAAGCGAAAGTATTACTTTACAAGAGGCTACTTTTGAGAGGTAAAATAACTATTAAGATAGTCACCATCTGCCTAAGTAATGCAGGGCGACTTTACCTAGAGTGGTAGTTCTGCTTTCACTAAGCACAGAAAATCTGAAGTCTCTGGGGCAGCTCTGGCGAGATCAGAGGTATAATTTAATTGCAGTAAGTAGGGATGGTTAATGTCTGTTCTGCTGTACAAGTGCAGTCCTTAGACTGTTGTTATACAAGGGTTTCTGTTGCTGTCACATTACACACTACTATCGACACAAGTGATGCAATTTCCCTGAAAATTATTTTGAAATAGAGACATGGAAACATAGAATTTGACGGCAGATAAGAAACATTCGGCCCATCTAGTCTGCCAAATGTTGATAACTATGAATACATGTTGTCTCTCGATGTGCCTTTGCGCCAAGGGGTTAAAAGAAGAGAAAAGAAGCAATTTATAGCTATTTTTGAATTGCAGTGGCCACCTGGCATCCAGATTTTGTCATGCCCTGCATGTGATCCGGAGAGATATTGTGTGCAAAGGCATTCAGTGCAGGCAAAGAGGGATTAAAAAAGTCATAAACTATTGAAATGACACAAAAGTATCCCAAAATATAATAAACAATAAAATATATACTAAATGATACACTAGGAGATGGCTGCTATCCTGGGTGGTCTTAAACTGTGCAAAAGACTGAGAAAAACACAAATGCATAATACAGCTTTGCTTTTGAAATGAATACCTCCCAAGTGTCCCTCTTTAGGAGGGACAGTCCCTCTTTGAGACCCAAATCCCTCTGTCCCTCTTTTCAACTCTTTTGTCCCTCTTTAGGACATCAGAATGAGTGGTGTGTATTACATTACTCCACAGCAATAAAACTCACATAAATGTGTTGTTAATTGTCAGTCATGTTTATACATTAATATGGGTAATTAAAATACTTTGGTCTTGCTCTAAATCATTTATCAGTTTCACAGAGGTGCAGATGGGTCAAGAAATAACCTAAAAATTCTTGAAATGCCCCGCCTACCAGCCACGCCCCCAGAAACACCACCTAAAACAGAAGTGTCCCTCTTTTGCCATTTGAAATGTTGGGAGGTATGGAAATGTTTGGCATCCCTCTGCCACTCAAAGGGTTAAACCAGTCCTGCCCCTCCCCTGAGGTCCCACCCTGGGCCCACTATGGCCAACTACACCACTGGTTTTCTATCACTACAGTAATGGTTTACAAAGTGCAAATACCGTTCTTTTAATAGGCATGGAAATTCAACCCTTGGAGTACCAGAGGGTTTCTACAATACAGTGCTTTACAAAGCATTGCACATCCACTCTGACACTTAAAGGGTGAAATAACTATCCAGTAAAGGTGGTGCCCTGTGTTTAAAGAGATATTAATACTTTGTTTTATCTTTATTTTATTTTGTAGGCATTAAAAAAACCCACGAAGAACGATATAAGTCTTATCTCTCAAACCTTTATGGTTTGAGAGATATTCACAAGCAAAGTTTCCCCTCCTGCCCCTTTTACCTAGTGTAAGCCATCTCTTCTCAGATGTGGAATCCAGTCCATAGACCAGACAGATAACAGAAGGGGACAATCTTCTTCCTATGAGAACAATGAAAGCCCTGCCCCCCTTGACAAGCTTTTCAGTTTTTTTCCCTTATCTTAATTGAAGATTGTCCCTCTCTGCAGTCTACCTGGGCACCTCCCTTCTGATCTGGCTGAGCAGTGTTACATCAGTAAAAGGGACGGGAGGGGGATACTTTGTCATTGAATTACTCTTGAACTACAACTCTGACAGAATTGAAATAACACTCTCCAAAGTCCAAATACTATGATGATTCATTAGAGCTGCTTTTATTATGAAACATTACTATCCCTTTAAGAAGAGTTACCAGCCCACCCTGGTCCCAGGCACATTTGGCATAGAAAGAAGGTCTGTACAGATGCCTTGTGCAGTCATGTCCTCTCAGTAGGAATATCCACAAGAGGGAGCTCCTAGGAGATGTCCCACCAATTCTAATCATCTATCGTTCCCCGTAGTCTCTTCTTTAGAGCTTGGCCCTTCTGATTGGCTACTGCTTTTTTCCTCTGTATACCAAAGAGTAAACTGGAGAGGAACAATTCTGGAACAAAACACCTATATCATAGGGGCGAAATGACAATTCCCAGTAATTTATGTGTGACTTTTAACCCTTTGCGTTCCAAAGGGGTATGCAACGCAATGCGTTGCGTACCCCTATGGCACTCAAAGGGTTAACCTCCAAAGCATTGTGAAGCAATGCAAAGCAATGTACTGGGGATCTCGCTACCATTCAAGTGGGTAAAAATCCTATAATAAATACGTGGTGATTTGAGGAGTGGAATGAGGCAGCTGGTTGGTTGCAGAATCTCTCTCTTATTTTGTCAGCAGGATTACAGCATTGCACCCAGATAACTGATCTAATTGATTAATCCCATAAATGGTATTAAAGGAGAAGCACATTTTTAGGACTTCTGAATAAAACAAGATGGCTCCCACTGTCTTTTTATTAGCCTGTTTCTTAGGACATAGCCAAGGTGACAGGAAAGTGGAGTTTTAAAATCAGTCTTACGATTAATTAAAGATTTTAATAGTTATTAGCACAATCTGCATTGGCTTTCATTCCATTTTCCATAAGAAGAGCTGTTTCTGAAACTAGATTGCACAAGAGATGAGCCCTGCAATTCCCTGTTAGCACTTTACTGCAGTGCCATTCCCTTCCCTGCTATCAGTCTGCCGCATTGCCATTCCCTTCCCTGTTACCAGTTTGCCGCACTGGCATTCACTTCCCTGTTATCAGTCTGCCGCCCTGCCATTCCCTTCCCTGTTACCAGTTTGCCGCACTGCCATTCCCTTCCCTGTTACCAGTTTGCCGCACTGGCATTCACTTCCCTGTTATCAGTCTGCCGCCCTGCCATTCCCTTCCCTGTTACCAGTTTGCCGCACTGCCATTCCCTTCCCTGTTACCAGTTTGCCGCACTGCCATTCCCTTCCCTGTTATCAGTCTGCCGCACTGCCATTCCCTTCCCTGTTATCAGTCTGCCGCACTGCCATTCCCTTCCCTGTTACCAGTTTGCCGCACTACCATTCCCTTCCCTGCTATCAGTCTGCCGCATTGCCATTCCCTTCCCTGTTACCAGTTTGCCGCACTGCCATTCCCTTCCCTGTTAACAGTTTGCCGCACTGCCATTCCCTTCCCTGTTAGCTCTTTGCTGCACTGCCATTCCCTTCCCTGTTAGTACTTCTCTGCACTGCAATTCTGTTAGCACTTTATTGCACTGCAGTTCCCTGTTAGCACTCTGTTGCACTGCCATTCCCTTCCCTGTTACCAGTTTGCCACACTGCCATTCCCTTCCGTTACCAGTCTGTCGCAATGCCATTCCCATCCCTGTTACCAGTTTGCCGCACTGCCATTCCCTTCCCTGTTAGCTCTTTGCTGCACTGCAATTCCCTTCCCTGTTAGTACTTCTCTGCACTGCAATTCCGTTAGCACTTTGCTGCACTGCAGTTCCCTGTTAGCTCTTTGCTGCACTGCAATTCCCTTCCCTGTTAGTACTTCTCTGCACTACAATTCCGTTAGCACTTTGCTGCACTGCAGTTCCCTGTTAGCACTTTGCTGCACTGCAGTTCCCTGTTAGCACTTTGCTGCACTGCAATTCCCTTACTCAGTAACACCGATGGCACCGGTGCAATATTTTTTGGACCCATCACAAAAATATTTTCATGGATGCTGGGCCCTGGTGCAACTGCACCTCCTCTAATTACACCCTTTTCTTTACTATTATTGCATCAGGGGTAATGCACCAGTGTCTATCCAAGTTTAGGGGCCTAGTGAATGCTTCTGATGGTCAGATCCCATGACTGAGGGCCATTAAATTCTGCAGCATCTTGAGATCTGTGTCCCACTCCTCCCACAGTTCTACACCACTTCCCTGAAAGGACAAAGACACTAACCAGGAGGGAAATGTCTCTTCTGAGAAGTCTGTAAGACTGTGTGTTTCATTAGATAGGAAAATGGGCAGACTGCATTGGCCAGATGGTTCTTTTCTGTTGTCAAAATCTATAATTCTGTTTCTATTGAATGCTGAAAATAGAAAAAGTTAGT
Organism: Rhinophrynus dorsalis; assembly: GCA_037306005.1. NCBI lineage: Eukaryota > Metazoa > Chordata > Amphibia > Anura > Rhinophrynidae > Rhinophrynus > Rhinophrynus dorsalis. The sequence goes on from CM074719.1 coordinate 27,968,505, forward strand.
TTTTTGTCCAGAAGTGTGGAAAGAATTGGGGTCCCACAAATGATTTTGCACCAAGTCATTCAATCGCTCGGTCTGCGCTCGTCATTCCTGGAAACTCTCAGGGTTTGACCCAAATCTGAGAGAGAAAGAGAGTCCAATGTTACCTAGTACATAAGGGCTGGGCAACCTGAGGCCCTGCAGCTGTGCAGAACTACAAATCCCGTCATCCCCAGCCAGCCATCAATGTGCCCAACACATGCCAGCACTGACCTTTGGGAAATGGGAGAAATACTGACCCTCTATACAAACTCACATTTATAAGTGTCACATTTATAAAGGCTCCCTCTTTCTTGTCTTGTCCCATTGCTGAGGGAATTTTATTCAAAAGTTATTACAGCTCAGAGTCGTTTATTTCAAATTAAGCTGCAAAAGTGAACCTTGTGTGGTGCCAGAAAAATAAAATTGTTCATTGATATATATATATGATCTTTTTCTTCTGGGCACCAGGTGGTGCTGTTGCTCTCACTTACTATGAAGGGCAGTAGTCCATGACTCAAGATCTCCCTTACATTGTAGCTGGTTTGCTCCAGAATTAATATTTTTTTTTACAGGGAGACACACACAACCAGGTTTAGCACTGAGCCTTTGAGTGCCAGAGGGGTATGCAATACATTGCTTACCCCTCTGGCACTCAGAGGGTTAAAGCACATAACAGGCCTTAGTTTTCAAGCTAAAGAGGTGCAGTTGTGGAGCAAACCAAATGTACCATGGTAGGGGAGGGATGAAAATTTCATTCATAGAAATGGAGCTTTCAGTCCCTTGAAAACTAACATTCAAGGGGATAAAATACACATTTGACTCAATAGGAATTTGGGGAAGTTTTATTTGTCCCTGTGGTGACATTTCCCCAAGGAATACTATGGAGACACCCGGAGGTGAACCCCTAGTTACCTCTACTACCAAAGTTATTGCCCCCCGGTGTCCATACTGTTTATGTGCCCAGTCTGGATATGTGTACATTTCAGCAACTAACAACAGCTCCTGGAGACCATCCCGTGATTTACTTATTTAGGGCATACCTACGAAAATGTGAGAGGCTTCTGAGGAAGAACAACAGCACACAGACTATAGCTAGTCACCGCCCAGAAGCATCACATTTTAGCTCTCTAGTGCAATTACAGACGAGAAATTTCCACATACACATTAGACTAATCCCACCCAAAAGGGTAGTCCAGTTCCAAAATGACAGGCAAGTCTCCTCTGCACTGGAAATACCAGCTAACCCCAGACGTACGTTTCAGCCTTGCTGTGCCTCGTCAGTGAAGTGCAGCTGGATTTCCTAGGCACTGAGAGCAAGAGGTTCACGTCTGGATTACCCTTCACTCCTACATACCTCCCAACATTTGAAATTGCCAAAGAGGGGAACTTATGTTTTAGGGGGTGTTTCTGGGGGCATGGCTGGTGGGCGGGGCATTACCAGGAATTTTTAAGCTATTTCATGACCTATTGTCACCTCCTTGTGTAACCTAATAAATGATTTAGAAAAAGACCAAAGTATTTTATTTACACAGACTAATTTATAAACACATATACTGATGTATAAACAAGCAATAATGTGAGTTTTATTTCTGTAGAGCAATATTATGCATTTATATATACACACCACATAGTCTGATCTCCTAAAAAGAGAGACATCAGGGTGGGAAAGAGGGACAGAGGGATTTAGGTCTAAAAGAGGGTCTGTCTTTCCTAAAGAGGGACACTTCAGAAGTATGGACCCCTAATTTTTTCTAAAGACTGACACATGGATAGAATGAACCCCTAATATCTCCTAAAGAGGGACACTTGGGATGTATGCTCCTAGGGAGACCCCCTAAGAGTATTCAAAATATACAGACAAAAATATGAGAGGCTTCTGAGGACGAACAAACAGCACAATGACCTGTTCTACGGCTGAAGCGTACTTCTGGGGTTAGCTGGTATTTCCTGTGCAGAAGGGACTTACCATAGTTTTGGAACTGGACCGCCCTTTAGGGAGGGATTAGTCTAATATGTATGTGGAAATTTCTCCTCTGTAATGGCACTAGAGGGCTAAAAGGTGTTGCTCTTGAGTGGAGACTAGCCGTAGAACAGGCAACATTGCTTCTGTTTGTGCTCAGAGTGGAGACTAGCCGTAGAACAGGCAACATTGCTTCTGTTTATGCTCAGAGTGGAGACTAGCCGTAGAACAGGCAGCATGGCTTCTGTTTGTGCTCAGAGTGGAGACTAGCCGTAGAACAGGCAGCATGGCTTCTGTTTGTGCTCAGAGTGGAGACTAGCCGTAGAACAGGCAACATTGCTTCTGTTTATGCTCAGAGTGGAGACTAGCCGTAGAACAGGCAACATTGCTTCTGTTTGTGCTCAGAGTGGAGACTAGCCGTAGAACAGGCAACATTGCTTCTGTTTATGCTCAGAGTGGAGACTAGCCGTAGAACAGGCAGCATGGCTTCTGTTTGTGCTCAGAGTGGAGACTAGCCGTAGAACAGGCAGCATTGCTTCTGTTTGTGCTCAGAGTGGAGACTAGCCGTAGAACAGGCAACATTGCTTCTGTTTGTGCTCAGAGTGGAGACTAGCCGTAGAACAGGCAGCATTGCTTCTGTTTGTGCTCAGAGTGGAGACTAGCCGTAGAACAGGCAGCATTGCTTCTGTTTGTGCTCAGAGTGGAGACTAGCCGTAGAACAGGCAACATTGCTTCTGTTTGTGCTCAGAGTGGAGACTAGCCGTAGAACAGGCAACATTGCTTCTGTTTGTGCTCAGAGTGGAGACTAGCCGTAGAACAGGCAACATTGCTTCTGTTTGTGCTCAGAGTGGAGACTAGCCGTAGAACAGGCAGCATGGCTTCTGTTTGTGTTCAGAGAGGAGACTAGCCGTAGAACAGGCAGCATTGCTTCTGTTTGTGCTCAGAGTGGAGACTAGCCGTAGAACAGGCAACATTGCTTCTGTTTGTGCTCAGAGTGGAGACTAGCCGTAGAACAGGCAACATTGCTTCTGTTTGTGTTCAGAGAGGAGACTAGCCGGAGAACAGGCAACATTGCTTCTGTTTGTGCTCAGAGCCTCTCACATCATTTGGTTTATTTACTTATTTAGAGCCAGGTTGTGGCAACTGTAACATTTGAAAGAAAGCTCATTGTCTTGTATATAATGTAATATTATATAATAGTAGTGTGGTATTGTAAGTGTGTGTATTGTGTTGCAAGCAGCGAACCAGAATGCCATACTTCCCAACATTTCAAATGCCCAAAGAGGGACACTTTTGTTTTAGGTGGTATGTGTGGGTGCATGGCTGGTAGGTGGGGCATTACTGAGAATTTTTAGGCTATTTCATGACCTATTGACACCTCTTTGTGTACTCTAATAAATGACTTATAACAAGACCAAAGTATTTTATTTACACAGACTATTGGTTAAACACATATACCGATGTTTACATAAATATTAATGTGAGTTTTATTGCTGTAGTACAACATTATGTACTTAATATACACACCACAAAGCCTGATCTCTTAAAAAGAGGGACATCAGGGTGGGAAAGAGGGACAGAGGGATTTTGGTCCTAAAGAGGAACACTTGGGAGGTATGGAATGCCCAGTAAATAAAGGTTCTGTTCTACCATCTTTAATACAAGTCTTGGCTGTATTTCTGGGGGTAATTTTGACTGGAGAGTCTAATCACAGCCACTTGCCTTGTCTCTCTACTGTCCCGCTGCTCCGGGGCGCCCCTTCCTGGGTTCTGCAGTTAAATATGGAAGCTGATGAATGGCAGCCATCTGTTCTGGTCTCCTGCCTGATCCTGAACATCCAGGACAAGAACCCACAGAGTAGTCCTATTCTGGAGAAGGACTTTCCTCCACAGTCTCCAGTGGTGCAGTTGTTTTGCTTCAGAACTGTGCCTCTGTAGCTTGGTTTGTTATATGCTTTAATATCATGTCTGTCTGACAGGCAGCAGGTCTTTCCTTATTTTTGTACAGAATCATGCCAGTGCTTTCACGAGATAACGGAAACTGAGCTTCCCCACCCTCCCGCTCTGTGAAGTATCTTCATTTGACATCATTGAAGGTACAGCCTCTATACTCTCCTTGGTGTCTTCTCTAAGACTGGTCCCAAACTTCATGTGACAGTAAGCACCATTCTCCTACCAAGTGGCTTTACGTGCCTTCTAACCTGGTCTGAATGCAGTGTGAGGCTGGAAAAGGCTGCCTCAGTCTCATACTACATTAACCCCTTAAGATGACAGGAGTTGCAGTCCTCAACAGCTGGACAGCCATCAGGGGAGGGCTGGCAACTTTTGGACTGGGGGGCAAGTACAATTAAGTGGCCTATTTCTATTACCGCTTCAGCCCAATGTCCCAGCCCAACCCCTTTTGTTAATGTTATAGCTGGCATTAATGTTATGGATTAAGTCAAGTGATACCGCAGAGCTTATAACTGAAATGGTAGTGCACTACTGATATCACAGAGCTTACAATTGAAATGGATCTACAATACTCGAGTAGCTCCTTAAATTCCGTTTACTCTATTTACAGCAGCAAATGGAAAATTGAGTGAGGCAGTGGCCCACTGGCCCATATTCATGACCAGCCTGGGGGGCAATTGCCCCCTTGCCCCCCAGGCCAGCCCTCCCCTGACAGCCACATGTTGTCTACCTCTGATCTCTTTCTACAAATGTAATTAGAGCATTTATCACAAAGAATGATCCCAATAAAGGAAATCTACAGGGTGTGAAATTCTAGACGTGAAGTTTTAGATTTGGAATGTGGAAACATCGCGCTAACTGGAATGTAGCATTCAGGGGTGAAATGCATTGGGACAAAGATGTATGAAACAACACAAACGTTTTACTTCCAAATGCCAACTGTTCTATGTGTATGAAGAAACACTTAAAGGGGAACTACCACCCGACACAATGTTTACCTTCACTAAGTCCCCATCTGGCGACTAGCTGCTTAGTAGCGCTAGTCACCAGAATAATTACCTTATTTAATAGATTTCTCCTCTCTTCCATGGGTGACAGGCAGGACGGAGCACGGACATCTTCCCAGTGTGACGTCTGTGCTGTCAGTCCCAGCCGGGTCTAGTAGGCGTTGCTAGGAGCCATTTGGCTCCAGCTGGGACTGACAGCGCAGGCGCGCGGACGTCACAATGGGAAGATGTCCACGCTCCATCCTGCGTGTCGCCCATGGAAGAGGGGAGAAATCTATTAAATAAGGTAATTATTCTGGCGACTAGCGTTACTAAGCAGCTAGTCGCCAGATGGGGAATTAGTGAAGGTAAAGATTGTGTGGGGTGGTAGTTCCCCTTTAAAATTTTAGAGTGTCTTTCTTTTTCGTCTTGTTTTAGAGACAGTCAACCTCTAGTTTGACTTTACATATACTGTAAGTCTATATTATTTAAATTCACATTGCCTATACAATTTATTATTATTATCTTTTCACCTTCACTTAATTATTTACATTGTTATGTCCGTGACAATGAGATCTGTGATTATCAGTTTGCACAGAGCTTTGCAATTGGATATTATGCAAAATCAGTCTCCATTAGCTGGCTAGCCAAAAGTTACTTACCCCTGGTCATACCTAGGACCTTTTAAAGGAGCAGTAAACTTTTTTTTATGAAAAAATATATGTTGTAGGGCTTTTCCTACTGAGTAAAATAATAATACTCCCACTGTTGAGAGATTTATATTTCCAGAGTTATTACAGTTTAAACCCATTTCTTTTTACATTAGCAGTGCCCTCTAGTGGTCAAATTCTAATTAGATTTCCTGTTAGATTCTAATGGAGAGGAAGTAAGAAAAGTCAGAGACATACAGTTCTCCATAGAATGTGATAGAAACTGTCTGTCACTTCCTGTCAGTTAGAACTATCAGGAAGTAAACACAGTAAATTCACTTCCTGTCAGTTAGAACAATCAGGAAGTAAACACAGTAAATTCACTTCCTCTTTATTTAAACTGCTATAATTTTGAATAAAACATCTGACAGCGATGGGAGTGACCTTGTTTTATTCAGCGGAAATGTTCTATAAAATATGTGTTTTCATAAAAAAAGTTTACTGCTCCTTTAAGGTTAACTCATCCTGAGATCTGTAAAACTGTTCACCCTTAAAGTGGTATGCAATGCATTGCTCCGCAATGTGTTGCACATCCCCCGGCACTCAAAAGATTAATGCTCCTAAGGACATTGTGATATGTCCTTGCTTGTAATAACCTAGGCATGCTCCAATGACTCCTCTCCAGTCCCCTTTTAATATGCTACACCATAGAGATCTCACAGCCTGAACACACAAAACAAACATGACTTCTCCCTCTGCCTTTCTGATACAAGTAACAACAATGTATAGACTAAAGAGGCAGTTAATTGGTACAGATCAAAAGGTAACACTGGGCCCTCTCACCCTGAGATTTGGGTGAAAACCCTGAGGCTCTGGGTCCAACCCAGAGAATTCCTACGTATGTCCCTGGTAAAGAAAGACCTGTAGCCATAATCACATGGGCTGCAGGACTGTAGATCTGAATAACCTCTAGCCAGATGTTATACATCAAGTTTAGTGGTGCACAAATGTAAGAGGAATTGGCTAGATTAGAGTTAAATTAGGAGAATGCAGACTGGAGGGGCAGAATTAAATGTGATCTCACAGGAAGGAGACAGTTCATTGTTCCTGGGTCTGTGAAACTTTAATATCCACCCTCCATCCCTATATATGCACTGGCTTGGAACACGTTACATTGTACACAAACATTATATATAGATTTAAAGGGATAGTAATACTTCGTTTTAACTTCATTTTATTTTGTAGGCATTAAAAAAACATGAAGAATGATATAAGTCTTATCTCTCAAACCTTTATGGTTTAAAAGATATTCACAAGCAAAGTATCCCCCTCCCTCCCCTTTTACTGATGTAACACTTTTCAGCCAGGGCAGAAGGGAGCTGCCCAGGTAGACTGCAGAGAGGGACAATCTTCAATTAAGATAAGGGAAAAACCTGAAAAGCCTGTCAAGGGGGGCAGGAATTTCATTGTTTTCATAGGAATAAGAGTGTCCCCTTCTGTTATCTGTCCAGTCTATGGACTGCATTCCACATCTGAGAAGAGATTGTTTACAGTAGGTAAAAGGGGCGGGAGGGGGAAACTTTGCTTGTGAATATCTCATAAACCATAAAGGTTTGAGAGATAAGACTTATATCATTCTTCATGTTTTTTTAATGCCTACAAAATAAAATAAAGTTAAAACGAAGTATTACTATCCCTTTAAGGCTGTGTTCAGTATGCTGCTCCCCCGTTTTAAATCTCGAGTTTCCTCTTTAATGTAACGACTGGAAATTAACCAATGGGAACCATATTCTTGAGCTGGGACGCATATGACCTTCTTATACTTCCTGATAGTCTAATATAAAAGTGGTTGGAGTAGTTTATAAGATTGGTAATGGTCAGCGAGTGTTGTATGCAGTTATTAATGTGGGTGGGTGAGTTTATTATTTCAGGAGGTGAATATAGTCAAGCTGATATCTTCATTGACTAACTAAACAGATTTAGGATGCAAGCTTTCAAGACCTCTTAGGTCTCTTCCTCAGGCATGTTATACAGATAAATATGAAAACATCTATCTTATATACAAGTACACATTGTATTGTTTAGAATGGAAATCAGATAAGAAAGCTCAGTCCAGACTCAGGTTCTTTGATCAGTTAATGGTAGAGGAGAGTGCTGTAAATTGCAGTCTTTCTCTGAGGGGTCAAAGGTATTTACGATCCCAGTGGGACTATTACAAGGGTTAATCCACAATGTGATAATGTGACAGGAATTCTCTGACTCTGTTCAAACCATAATTGATGAGAGTTGGTACCGTGTTAGCCGTATAAATACAGGAGGCAAATATAGTTTTTGATACCTTTTATTGGCTAACTAAGCAGATTTAAATGCAAGCTTTCAAGACCTTAGCAAACCATAATTGACACAGTGTCAGGGACATTAAACTGACTGTTTCACACTCAGAGAGAGAGAGAAAAATATGGGAGGTAAAATTAATGATCCAATTCAAAGCTTTGAATTATGGTTTGAATAAAGACAGAGAATTCCCATCAAATTATCACATTGTGGATTAACCTTTATAATAGTCCCAGACTGATCAAAGAACCTGAGTCTGGACTGAGCTTTCGTATCTGATTTACATTCTAAACAATGCAATGTGTCTCTTCTTATGGGTGAGATGTGTGTCAATATATTGTCCTCAAATCCCATCACTCACACACACACACACACACAGACCCACACACGCAGACCTCCCCCCCACACACACACAGCACACACACATACACACTCTCAGTGTTTGGCCCAGATCTCAGGGTCTAAGGATGAGCCAGTCCATTGTTACTGATTAGGTGATCTACACCATTTAACTGCTTCTTTAGTGTATAAATTGATCCCATTTCTACCAGAATGATAGAGGAAGAAGTCCTACTTGTCTTCAGCCGCGGCGTGGGCAGTCTCTACTGCGCATGACTGCCCCGCGACCGGCTGGCAGTGGCACTGTGGCCTGTGTAACGGGCTCTTCAACTAGTTTGTAAATAAAATGCTGTGGCCATTTTACCCATATTTGTGTCGTTGTATGTTAATCAGTGGAGATTTTGTTATTCAAGGGGAATTTGGGGGATGGAATGTCTACAAAGTGGAAGGATAATTGAGGACTCTGCGATTGAAGACCATGTTGTTTAGGCTGAATGTTACTAAAACAATGTTCTTTCAAAAAAAGAGGAAATACTATTTTTTAACAAGCGGCAAATGTGTTTCCTTTTCGTATTTGTCTCTCAATGACACAGCAGGGAAAAACAACAGTACATTTATTACAATGATGCAACTTTTATGTAGCAGTTAAATCCTAAAACATGATGTGTTTTTACTGTGCTTTCAAACTGATTTTGGTATATAAGGTTTTTTCTCTCTTCTTATCTCTCAATATAAACAGTATAAAAAGATTACACAAAAACTGCTACTACCAGCAATATTTATGCAATCCCATTGCAATGTTGGCCCGGTCCCATTAAATGACATTAGCAAATTGTGTTGGAGTGGGTACAAGTCTTTGGATATGCGATGTGCGTGTTACACTGACCTGAAACATTTGCTATATGAATTCATAGCTCCCAACATTTCAAATGGCCGAAGAGGCACTCTTTTGTTTTAGGGGGTGTTGCTGGGGGAGTGGCTGGTGGGCGGGGCGTTACTGAGAATTTTTAGGCTGTTTTATGACCTACTAGTTCAAGAGCCTGTTACACGGGCCACAGTGCCAATGCCACCTGGTCGCGGGGCAGTCACGCGCAGTGGAGACTGCCTGCGCCGCGGCTGATACAGAGCTGGATGCTCCTTCGGAGCGTCCAGCTTTGTATCAGCCATGGCGCGAGCAGTCTCTACTGCGCATGACTGCAGCATGCGCAGCAGTGTCTACTGCTCATGACGCGGCATTACACACATTTTAGCGAATTATTATATAGGATTGACACTTCTTTGTGTAACCTAATAAATGTATAACAAGACCAAAGAATTTTATTTACACAGACTAATTTATAAATACATTTACTGGTTTACACAAACATTAACCCCATCCCGACAAATGACTTAACATGTACGTCCCGCAAAAACTTAGTGACAGAGGACGTACCTGATAAGTCCTGGAACTCCGGGTCTGCGTGTGGCTGCACGCGGTTCAGGGACTCCAGAATGGTTTAAAAAAAAAAAAAAAAAAAAAAGTACGCTGGGCTTTAAGGTGACAGCCGCATATGCACGCAGCTGTCACTATGGGGTTAATGTGAGTCTTGTTGCTGTGGAGCAATGTGATACACTTACATAGACACCACACAGTCTGATCTCCTAAAAGAGGGACACCAGGGTGGGAAAGAGGGACAAAGGGATTTGGATCTAAAAGAGGGACTGTCCCTCCTAAAGAGGGACACTTGGGAGGTATGTGAATTGCTATTAAGAAGAGACCCACTAGGGTGACCACATTTCAATTCTGTCATTCAGGGACACTGAGGAGAGAAGAGTGCACCACAGAGTTCTAAACACTAGAGGGAGTACTTCCCAGTGACTGCTGTGACAGAAAGTGCTGCCTCTGGTGGGCTACAAGAAAATGTACATCATACTCAAAGCCTTAAAGGGATAGTATTGTTTCATAATAAAAGCAGCTCTAGTTAATCATCATAGTATTTGGACTTTGGAGAGTGTTATTTCAATACTGTCAGAGTTATAGTTCAAGAGTAATTCAATGACAAAGTATCCCCCTCCCGCCCCTTTTACTGATGTAACACTGCTCAGCCAGATCAGAAGGGAGGTGCCCAGGTAGACTGCAGAGAGGGACAATCTTCAATTAAGATAAGGGAAAAACCTGAAAAGCTTGTCAAGGGGGGCAGGGCTTTTATTGTTCTCATAGAAAGAAGATTGTCCCCTGCTGTTATCTGTCTGGTCTATGGACTGGATTCCACATCTGAGAAGAGATGGCTTACACTAGGTAAAAGGGGCGGGAGGGGAAACTTTGCTTGTGAATATCTCTCAAACCATAAAGGTTTGAGAGATAAGACTTATATCGTTCTTCATGTTTTTTTAATGCCTAAAAAATAAAATAAAGATAAAACAAAGTATTACTATCCCTTTAACCTTTTGAGTGCCAGAGAGGTACGCAACACATTGAAAAGGGTTAAACTAGCAATAACCTAGAAGAAAATTGTGCTGCAGCTCCTGTTTGATGTCAGGATCAAGGCTCAGTTCTCTCTCCAGTGTTTACAGCCATTTTCTTGTAGCCCAGCAGAGGCATCACTTCCTGTCACAGTAGGCAATGGACAGTTCTCCTTCTAGTGCTCTGGATTTTCATTCCAGGACTTTGTATTGTTCCAGAAGGGGGCTGCCTGGTACATGGGACACACATTTAAAATCTGAGACTGTCCTGGGCAGTCTGGGACATGTGGTCACCCTTCCCCACAAACCTCATTAGCATCAAACTTCTTATGTTCTGGAACAGTTGGTTCTTTTTTGCTCAAGACACCTTTAACATGCAATCTGGAATTTTCAGGGCACTGCAAGCATTTTATAGGTAATTTCTCATGGACTTAACCCTTTGAATGTCAGAAGGTATGCAATGCTTTCATTAGTGAATAAGTACACACATCCATGTCTAGTTGGAGCATGATTTAATGAATACTGCAGATCACAAAAAAAATAGGTACAAATGGAATGTGACTGAATGAGCACATTTTTCCTTGACTTTGATAAATAGACACTAAATTCTTCAGAATTTTAATTAGAACTGACATGAATAGTAGAAAAAAGCAGATTTAAAGGGGAACTGTAGTCTAGGAATAAGTCCCTCAATTTGCTTAACACCTAGGTGTAATGATCAGATAACAAAATGGAAATACTTGCTCAGTAGGCCTCAGTGAGCCAGATGCTAGGGTTAGCTGGCTGGGGACCGTGACTTGCTAGTGGGGGCTGTACTAAGGAAGCCTTGCTGCTGCCTAGGCTGTGTTAGAGGTGTTGGCCATTGAGCCAGAGGATGGGATGACAACCCTAGCCACAGACCGCCACTCAGCGAGTCTGGAATCAGTGTGAATAACCTACTGGCAGTACAGCTGTCTCAGTCGTAGTGTGGGAGCAGGAACCAGTCGTAGACTCGAGGGGTCAGACCTGATGGGCGGTCACAGGAGTCGAACTCAACAAAAGAGGTCGATAGAGTCCAACTCGAAAGGGTGGTCGACAACAGCAAGCTTGACACAGCGGGTACAGGCGAGTCAGAGGAAGAATAATCAACAAAGCAAGTCAGTAACAGGCGGGCAGAGGCAGTACCAGGGATGAGACAGAAGAATAGTTGAGCAAGCCAAGGTCAGAACCGGTCGAGCACATCAGTGTGAAATAAGCAGGCAGAAGAGGAATTGACTAAATAAGCCGAGGTCAAACCAACACAGGGTACAGGACCCAAATCAGGAGACAAGGAAGGATAACCGTGTTAGACACTGGAATCACTAGAACGAACAAGAACTCAAGGAACGGGACACTAACGAGAACGCTTTGATTTCGCTCCCACCGCTGAGAGGTGTTTTATTCAAAAGTTATTGTAGTTCAGACTTGTACTTTTTTAGTTGCATTATCTCAATGGCCTGAAATTGTACAGTAGAGCTGTGGAGTTCTATGGTCAATTGACCAGAACTGTCCATAGGATGGTGTAGCAACAGCGCCACTGAACAATTTCAGGCCATGGAGATACTGCAACTAAAAAAGTACAACTTTGCTCTACAATAACCTTTGAATAAAACACCTCTCAACTGTGGGAGTACCCATGTTTTACTCAGGAAGATAAGCCCTATAATATATATTTTTTTACATATTACAATGAGTACCCAGAACATACTAGAAAATAAGAGACAATCATAATGTATCTTCCCTGATAAAATAAATAAAAAAAAACAAAACATTATTTATTCCTATCCAGAATCTGAGAACATTATTTCTTAGGCACATAAGCCTGTAATATATATATATATATATATATATATATATATATATATATATATATATATATATATAGATAGATAGATATATATATAGATATATATATATGTGTTATAAACTTGCTATTTTAAAGTATATGTAGGCAAATGTGCATGAAAATGTGACCTCTGTTTCAATTATACAAGCTCCTAATGGGCCTGGTTCATTAATGTGTCTAAAATAGTATTTTTCACAACCTGATCAGTCAATTCTGTAACACCTCATAAAATACAGTGGTTTTATATTACATTTAAGCTCTAACTAATTCAGCAGCTCTAGCAATAGTATACCCAATGGACATACCATCCTTATACATTCAGTTTATTTTTACTGTAATATAACAACCCGATCCAAACTACCTTCACACCTTGATACACTAAACATTGAATTACTTTACTTTTTCTCTTGAACTGCATTAATGGTGTCAGTAGTACTGAAGAAATATCAGAATTTCTGAATAGAGTGCAGGTGCACTCAGGAATAACGTTTTAATGGGAACTTTCATCGTAGGTATAAGTAGCTCTGTGTATAACAGAAGGACTTGCCTTGATAGCAGTCCATCATACAACACTCAGGTTTATCTCTATAATTACTGCGTGTAACAGAAGCACTTACCTAGGTAGGAGTCCATCATACAGCACTCAGGTTTATCTCTATAATTACTGTGTGTAACAGAAGCACTTACCTAGGTAGGAGTCCATCATACAACACTCAGGTTTATCTCTATAATTACTGTGTGTAACAGAAGCACTTACCTAGGTAGGAGTCCATCATACAGCGGTCAGGCGTATCTGTATAATTACTGTGTGTAACAGAAGCACTTACCTAGGTAGGAGTCCATCATACAGCACTCAGGTTTATCTCTATAATTACTGTGTGTAACAGAAGCACTTACCTAGGTAGGAGTCCATCATACAACACTCAGGTTTATCTCTATAATTACTGTGTGTAACAGAAGCACTTACCTAGGTAGGAGTCCATCATACAGCGGTCAGGCGTATCTGTATAATTACTGTGTGTAACAGAAGCACTTACCTAGGTAGGAGTCCATCACACAGCAGTCAGGTACATCTATATAATTACTATGTGTGTAACAGAAGTACTTACCTAGGTAGGAGTCCATCATACAGCAGTCAGGTGTATCTCTATAATTACTGTGTGTAACAGAAAGACTTACCTAGGTAGGAGTCCATCATACAGCAGTCAGGTGTATCTATATAATTACTGTGTGTAACAGAAGGACTTACCTAGGTAGGAGTCCATCATACAGCAGTCAGGTGTATCTATATAATTACTGTGCGTAACAGAAGCACTTACCTAGGTAGGAGTCCATCATACAGCAGTCAGGTGTATCTATATAATTACTGTGCGTAACAGAAGAACTTACCTAGGTAGGTGTCCATCATACAGCAGTCAGGCGTATCTCTATAATTACTGTGTGTAACAGAAGAACTTACCTAGGTAGGAGTCCATCACACAGCAGTCAGGTGTATCTATATAATTACTGTGTGTAACAGAAGCACTTACCTAGGTAGGAGTCCATCATACAGCAGCCTGCGATATCTATATAATTACTGTGTGTAACAGAAGCACTTACCTAGGTAGGAGTCCATCATACAGCAGTCAGAAGTATCTATATAATTACTGTGTGTGACAGGAGGACTTACCTAGGTAGGAGTCCATCACACAGCAGTCAGGTGTATCTATATAATTACTGTGTGTAACAGAAGGACTTACCTAGGTAGGAGTCCATCATACAGCAGTCAGAAGTATCTATATAATTACTGTGTGTGACAGGAGGACTTACCTAGGTAGGAGTCCATCATACAGCAGTCAGATGTATCTATATAATTACTGTGTGCAACAGAAGCACTTACCTAGGTAGGAGTCCATCATACAGCAGTCAGAAGTATCTATATAATTACTGTGTGTGACAGGAGGACTTACCTAGGTAGGAGTCCATCATACAGCAGTCAGGTGTATCTATATAATTGTTGAGCATTTCATCTCATATAGTTCACTATTAATTATTTCAGTTTAAAATCTGATCCAGGACTATTGTGGCTCACTGTGTATTGTAAGGAAGTGTAAATTAAAGACAGACAATATACAGGTAATCACATTAAGGCTGATTTTCAGAAAATTCATAGCAGGTTGATTACCTGGCATCTTTTTTATTTGGCGTTACATGAGACTGGCAGAGCAACACACAATGACATGAAACCAGCAGGACGACACGCCATTATATGAGACCAGCAGGTCAATACACCACAACATGAGACCTGCTGGGCAATGCACAATTACATGAGACCAACAGGCCAGTACCCCATTACATGAAACCAGGAGAGCAGTACCCAATTACATGAGACCTATAAAGCAAAGCACAATTACATGAAACCAGCAGGACAACACACCATAATATGAGACAGCTGGGCAATTACACCATAACATGACAGCTGCAGAGCAATACACAATTAAGTGGGACAATATCCCAGGATAATACCCCATTACTTGAGGCAATACCCCAAGACAATACCCCATTACAGGAGAGCAGTACCCCATTACATGAGACCTGCAGCGCAATACACAATTTCCTGTTACCAGCAAGGCAATGCACAATTACTGAATGAAGTGACCTGGAATGCCCAAGCACCGTAAGGACGCCTACCTACGTCTTTCACAAATTAAGATCCACATTTTTCTAGTGAAATCTGAATATTAAAGGGGAAGTAACTCCTCCTAATAATAACCCCCACACTTACCTTACTATGGCAAGAAAATTCTAAAGGCCCTTCTGCATTTTTCCTTACTTATTCAAAATATACATTGTCAGTCAGTCCTGGATATCATGTCCGTGGAGGCGGACATGACACTTGCTAGCGCGACCACAGGACACAAACTCCAACCACTCCATCTGGTAATATTAACCCTTTAATGACCATAGGGGTGTGCAATGCATGAAAAGGCTCATGCACTCTGCCTGCTTGAGTATGAAAAATCTCCCAGCGCCTGTCATGTCCACCTCCATGGACAATGACATCCAGGTCTGATTGAAAATGTTATCGCTTCATCAAACGCACAGTGGCAAAATTCATAGGGTCATTAGGATTTTTTTGACCATAGTAAGATAATCGGAGGATTATTACTAGGCGATGTGCCGTAACCTTTAAAGCATATGCTTTGTATTTTAATGGAAGGATCTCCTGTGTACGTTCCCCGAAATCTCCACTGTAGCGAAACGCGTCACTGTCCTTTATGAAGATTTAGGTAACATTGACCTATAATTGTAGACTGACTGCACCATTGGGGGCAAATAAAAATTCCTGTTAAATTAAATTGGTCTTTTAACCCCTCAAATACTAGAGAGATCTCTAATGCCTATAAGGCATTTATGGGGTTATACAACATTACTCCAGTGCAGGGAAATGTAGGAATTTTTGCTTGTCATCTTTGGTCCTGTTGGTTTACTCCAGATTAACTCCAGTTTGATTTTATAAGTATAGGTCAATGTTTTGGCCAAAATAGAGGGTTAAAGGGATAGTAATACTTCGTTTTAACTTTATTTTATTTTGTAGGCATTAAAAAAACATGAAGAATGATATAAGTCTTATCTCTCAAACCTTTATGGTTTATGAGATATTCACAAGCAAAGTTCCCATCCCGCCCCTTTTACCTAGTGTAAGCCATCTCTTCTCAGATGTGAGTCTGGTTGTATGACAGTACAGATAACAGAAGGGGACAATCTTCTTCCTATGAGAACAATGAAAGCCCTTCCCCCCTTGACAAGTTTTTCAGCTTTTTCCATTATCTTAATTGAAGATTGTCCCTCTCTGCAGTCTACCTGGGCACCTCCCTTCTGATCTGGTTGAACAGGGGGGGGATACTTTGTTTGTGAATATCTCTTAAACCATAAAGGTTTCAGAGATAAGACTTATATCATTCTTCATGTTTTTTTAATGCCTACAAAATAAAATAAAGTTAAAACGAAGTATTACTATCCCTTTAAGCTTGCCACCCTGTCAAGGTACCCCATAATAATCGGCAGGTCCTACGCTAAAACTCCTCAAAGCCCTATCTAAAGTAATAACAACATTAAAGAAACAATAATAAACACACAGATTTTTTTTAACCCCTTTAGGACCGGCCACGCACGCACGCGGCGGTCACTTAAGGACCACAGGGCATTTTTTTTAAATTTTTTTTTTGAGAATCTGATTCCAGATTCCCCGAACGGTGTGCAGCCGCACGGGGTGCCCGGGATTCCATGATATACATGTACGTCCTTGGTCCTTTATGGACTGTAACCTCATGACGCACATGTACATCATGAGTAGTTAAGGGGTTAAAAAGTCTAAGTAGGGACATTTTAGATTAAAAATGGAAATAACAGTTTGTGCAATTAAAAACAAATGAGAGACAAACACATTAAAGTGATAATAATGTTTCAAAATGAAAGCAGCTCTAACTAATCATCATAATATTTGGGCCATGGAGAGTGCTATTTTAATACTGTCTGAGTTGTAGTTCAAGAGTAACTGAATGATAAAGTATCCCACCTCCCACCCCTTTTACTGATGTAACACTGCTCCCCTCAGAGCAGCAAGACTGTCCAGATGACTTGCAGATGGAAAAACTTGAAAAACCTGTCAATGGGGGCAGGGTTTTCATTGTTCTCACAGTAAGAAGATTGTTCCTTGCTGTGACCTGTCCGGTCAATAGACCAGATTCCACATCTTTTTAAAAAAAATCTATGTTTATTTTTTTTTCTTTAATGTTGTTTTTAATTTAGATAGGGCTTTGAGGAGTTTTAGAGTAGGATTTGCCGTTTATTATGGGGTACCTTGACGGGGTGGCAAGCTTAACCCTCTCTTTTGGCCAAAATTTGGGGGACTACACCCCCATATTTATTAATATAGTATTATATATGCTCAGCACAGGGTACTCATTTCACTATTAGAATGGAGGAATGCAGGTTTGTTGTTTGTTTGTACTTTGGTCTAATGTTTGGGGGTCTGGAGAACCCTCTCATTCCTTGCTGCATACTTCAGTCACTTTTCCACACACTTTTAAACATATTATTCCATTTTCATTATTTTTATGTATATACTAAGGTGTTAGCTATGAGCTATACTTTTCTGTCTGTCTTTTATAGGCCAATGTTACCTAAATCTTGATAAAGGACAGTGACGCGTTTCACTACAATGGAGATTTCAGGGAATATACACAAGGGATCTCACATTTATAAATATGGGCCATTATTCCCACTATGTTTTATTATGTACGTCTACAACTGACTCTACAACTGAGCATATGTTACCATGGGATTACCACTGGACGATAACATATAGTGTGAAAGAAAAAGGGCTGATGTACAAAGATTTGGGGCAATTCAGGAGCAAGGCAACTGCACCATAGGGTACCAATAATAATTCCTAAGATTTCTATTTATTTAAACGGATAGTAATACTTAAAGGGATAGTAATGTTTCACAAAAACAGCAGCTACAATTAATCTTCATAGTATTTGAGCCATAGAGAGTGTTATTTCAGTACTGTCAGAGTTGTGGCTCAAGAGTAAGTGAATGATAAAGTTTCCCCTCCCGCCCCTTTTACCTAGTGTAACCCATCTCTTCTCAGATGTGGAATCCAGTCCATAGACCAGACAGATAACAGAAGGGGAGAATCTTCTTCCTATGAGAACAATGAAAGCCCTGCCCACCTTGTTATAGGTTATATCACCTGTTATATCAGTAAAAGGGGCGGGAGGGGGATACTTTGTCATTGAATTACTCTTGAACTACAACTCTGACAGAATTGAAATAACACTCTCCAAAGTCTAAATACTATGATGATTAATTAGATCTGCTTTTATTATAAAACATTACTAGCCCTTTAAAAATGTAAAAAATATGTAGCATGTATTTTATCCCCCTGAGTAAAACAATGGAACTTCCACTGATGAAAGGTGTTTTATTCAAAAGCTATTCCAGCTCAAACTTGCATTTTTTAGGTGCAGTATCACAGTGACCTGAAATTGTACAGTGGCGCTGTTGCTACACCATCCTATGAAGATTTATAGTCAACTGATCAGAGCTGTCCATATGATGGTGTAGCAGCAGCAACACTGTACATTTTCAGGCCACTCTGATATTGCACCTAAAAATTCAAGTCTGAGCTGAGTAACTTTTGAATAAAACACATTTCAGCAGTGAAAGTACCCTTGTTTTACTCAGGGCGATAAACCCTACAATATATATTTTCCTTACAATTTAAGTATTACTATACGTTTAAATGTTTTTTTTAAGCCGTTGAATGCTAAAGAGGTTTGCAGTCCTCTTTAGCATTCAAGGCGTTAAAAGTCTCATTTAAATCAACGGGAATTCTTTATTTTACCCCTATATTGGAGATAGTGTGCTCCAAATCTACGTACATCAGCTAAATGCATAGACAGACCATCTGCGTTTGCATGACACACAGGGGAGGGGTGGCCTGGGGGGCAAAGGGGCAATTGCCCCCGGGCCAATCATATATCTTGGCTGGTGGGCCACTGACTCACTCATTCACTATAAACGGAGCTACACTAGTGGTATCGCAGAGCTTAGAATTGATTTGGTACTACACAAATGGTACCACACAGCTACAATCCAAATAGAGCTACACTAGTAGAATAAACCATTTCCCTTGTAAGCTCTCCGATATCATTACTGTAACTCCATTACAATTGTATGGGCTGAGATATTGCTAGTCAGCTCCATTTCAACTATAAGCTCTGTGGTATCACTAGTGTAGCCTCATTGTAATTGGAAGCTATGTGGTATCACTAGTGTAGCTCAATTTCAGTTGTAAGCTATGTGGCAACACTAGTGTAGGTTCTCTTTAATTGTGGCTCCTTGGCAACACTTAGGCTGAGACGATGGGCTGAAATGATAGTAGAAATGGGCCACTTGATTTCAATGTCCCCCCAGGCCAGCCCTCCCCTGATGACACAATATTCAGAATGTTCGTAAATTAAAAAAGCAGAACTACTACATGATCAGGAACAAATGTAAAAAAATCCTCTATTGTTTTAACCCCTTGAATACTAAACGGTCTGCCAAGCAACTGCACCGCAAACCTCTATAGCATTTGAATGGTTAAAAAGCCCCGTTTCAATAAATTGTAATTTTTACACGTGCCCAATGGTGCTGTTCATTTGTCACGGAATTGCTCTTTTGTCTTTATACATAAGACCCCAACTCATCGAATGACAAATTGCAGAATTTCTGCACACCTTACCTCCATTTCCTTTTCTTTATTTCCAGAAGAGGGGGACCTGTCTCCCCGCCGCAAAAAACCCCCCCAAACACCCCCTTTTTCTGTGCACTCAGTCCAGCGTCAGCTATTTGCGTCTCGGGTAATTCTCGCGGTGACTTTCTTGAGGTTTCCCCTTTTCTTTATGGTAACATTTTTGCAATTGAAAGTTTTGAGCTGTCCCAAAGCTTTGAGTTATCACAGCGACCCTCCCCTGTTCACAAGCCCAGCAGAACTGGTGCGAGGAGGAAGGAGGGGCGGGGAGGCAATCAGTGTTTAAATTTAGACACAAATCTAAACAGATAGTGTACTTCCAGAGTGTGGTGTGGAGTAGAGGGGGTGAGACACACAGCTACAGAAATGGCTCGCTTCTGACCTGCCCATACAAGGGGACAGGCTGTGACAATTTCCTCACTATTTCTAATCTTTTATTTTTCTCCACCCCTGTTATTTTTTTCATTTGCCAATTTCTAGTGAATTTACAGAAGAAAAAGTATTGACGTTCAAACAGAAGTTAACATGCGGCTCTCTCTCTGTTTTTCAATCAATCTGGATGTAAGTTTACCTTTGCATCCCTTTAAAGGGCAATTATTTAATTTTACTAAGACTGCCGAGCTCCAAGGACAGCAGACTTAGTAAAGAAAAACTACCGGGGTTGCTTTTTTCAGCCCCAAAACAGCTCCAGTGAGCAAGCTGATCCCCTTGGCTGTATTGCAAAGCAGAAGTCTGTGGCTCTCACCCAAAAACACCTGGGCTCATTTGCATGCCCCCATACACCCACTGCTGAACTTTCAAACCCAAAACTGTGTGTCTATGGAGATCTCTATGATATAGGACAGGAAACTGAACTGTGCAATGAAGCAGAGATACACAAGGGGAGAACAAAATGTATAGATATACAGAGGAGAACAGAATACATAGATACACCGGGGGAGAACAAAATGTATAGATACATTGAGGAGAACAGAATGCATAGATACACTGGGGAGAACAGAACACATATATACACCGGGGAGAACAAAATGTATAGATACATTGAGGAGAACAGAATACATAGATACACAAGGGGAGAACAGAATACATAGATACACCGGGGAGTACAGAATACATAGATACACCAGGGAGAACAGAATACATAGATACACCAGGGAGAACAGAATATATAGATACACCAGAGGAGTACAGAATACATAGATACACCAGGGAGAACAGAATACATAGATACACCAGGGAGAACAGAATATATAGATACACCAGAGGAGTACAGAATACATAGATACACCGGGGAGATCAGAATACATAGATACACCAGAGGAGAACAGAATACATAGATACACCGGGGAGATCAGAATACATAGATACACCGGAGGAGAACAGAATACATAGATACACAAGGGGAGAACAGAATGTATAGATACACCAGAGCAGTACCGAATACATAGATACACCAGAGGAGAACAGAATACATAGATACACCAGAGGAGAACAGAATGTATAGATACACCAGGGAGATCAGAATACATAGATACACCAGGGAGAACAGAATACATAGATACACCAGGGAGAACAGAATACATAGATACACCGGGGAGAACAGAATACATAGATACACCGGAGGAGAACAGAATACATAGATACACCGGAGGAGAACAGAATACATAGATACACCGGGGAGAAAAGAATGTATAGATACACCGGAGGTGAACAGAATACATAGATACACCAGAGGAGAACAGAATACATAGATACACCAGGAGGAGAACAGAATACATAGATACACCGGGGAAAACAGAATGTATAGATACACCGGAGGTGAACAGAATACATAGATACACCAGAGGAGAACAGAATACATAGATACACCGGGGAGTACAGAATACATAGATACACCGGAGGTGAACAGAATACATAGATACACCAGAGGAGAACAGAATACATAGATACACCGGGGAGAACAGAATACATAGATACACCAGGGAGAACAGAATACATAGATACACCGGAGGAGAACAGAATACATAGATACACCGGAGGAGAACAGAATACATAGATACACCAGAGGAGAACAGAATACATAGATACACCGGAGGAGAACAGAATACATAGATACACCGGGGAGAACAGAATACATAGATACACCGGAGGTGAACAGAATACATAGATACACCAGGAGGAGAACAGAATACATAGATACACCGGGGAGAACAGAATACATAGATACACCGGAGGTGAACAGAATACATAGATACACCAGGGAGAACAGAATACATAGATACACCGGGGAGAACAGAATACATAGATATACCAGGGAGAACAGAATACATAGATACACCAGGGAGAACAGAATACATAGATACACTGGGGAGAACAGAATACATAGATACACAGGAGGAGGACAGAATACATAGATACACCGGAGGAGAACAGAATACATAGATACACCGGAGGAGAACAGAATACATAGATACACCGGGGAGAACAGAATACATAGATACACCGGGGAGAACAGAATACATAGATACACCAGGGAGAACAGAATACATAGATACACCGGGGAGAACAGAATACATAGATACACCGGAGGAGAACAGAATACATAGATACACCGGGGAGAACAGAATACATAGATACACCAGGGAAGAACAGAAAACATAGATACACCAGGGAGAACAGAATACATAGATACACCGGGGAGAACAGAATGTATAGATATACCAGGGAAGAACAGAATACATAGATACACCAGGGAAGAACAGAAAACATAGATACACCAGGGAGAACAGAATACATAGATACACCAGGGAAGAACAGAATACATAGATACACCGGAGGAGAACAGAATACATAGATACACCAGGGAGAACAGAATACATAGATACACCAGGGAGAACAGAATACATAGATACACCAGGGAGAACAGAATACATAGATACACCGGGGAGAACAGAATACATAGATACACCAGGGAGAACAGAATACATAGATACACAGGAGGAGGACAGAATACATAGATACACCAGGGAGAACAGAATACATAGATACACCAGGGAGAACAGAATACATAGATACACCAGGGAGAACAGAATACATAGATACACCAGAGGAGAACAGAATACATAGATACACCAGGGAAGAACAGAATACATAGATACACCAGGGAGAACAGAATACATAGATACACCAGGGAGATCAGAATACATAGATACACCAGAGGAGAACAGAATACATAGATACACCGGGTAGAACAGAATACATAGATACACCAGGGAGATCAGAATACATAGATACACCAGGGAGAACAGAATACATAGATACACCAGGGAGAACAGAATACATAGATACACCGGGGAGAACAGAATACATAGATACACTGGGGAGAACAGAATACATAGATACACCGGAGGAGAACAGAATACATAGATACACCGGAGGAGAACAGAATACATAGATACACCGGGGAGAACAGAATGTATAGATACACCGGAGGTGAACAGAATACATAGATACACCAGAGGAGAACAGAATACATAGATACACCAGGAGGAGAACAGAATACATAGATACACCGGGGAGAACAGAATGTATAGATACACCGGAGGTGAACAGAATACATAGATACACCAGAGGAGAACAGAATACATAGATACACCGGGGAGTACAGAATACATAGATACACCGGAGGTGAACAGAATACATAGATACACCAGAGGAGAACAGAATACATAGATACACCGGGGAGAACAGAATACATAGATACACCAGGGAGAACAGAATACATAGATACACCGGAGGAGAACAGAATACATAGATACACCGGAGGAGAACAGAATACATAGATACACCAGAGGAGAACAGAATACATAGATACACCGGAGGAGAACAGAATACATAGATACACCGGGGAGAACAGAATACATAGATACACCGGAGGTGAACAGAATACATAGATACACCAGGAGGAGAACAGAATACATAGATACACCGGGGAGAACAGAATACATAGATACACCAGGGAGAACAGAATACATAGATACACCGGGGAGAACAGAATACATAGATATACCAGGGAGAACAGAATACATAGATACACCAGGGAGAACAGAATACATAGATACACTGGGGAGAACAGAATACATAGATACACAGGAGGAGGACAGAATACATAGATACACCGGAGGAGAACAGAATACATAGATACACCGGAGGAGAACAGAATACATAGATACACCGGGGAGAACAGAATACATAGATACACCGGGGAGAACAGAATACATAGATACACCAGGGAGAACAGAATACATAGATACACCGGGGAGAACAGAATACATAGATACACCGGAGGAGAACAGAATACATAGATACACCGGGGAGAACAGAATACATAGATACACCAGGGAAGAACAGAAAACATAGATACACCGGGGAGAACAGAATGTATAGATATACCAGGGAAGAACAGAATACATAGATACACCAGGGAAGAACAGAAAACATAGATACACCAGGGAGAACAGAATACATAGATACACCAGGGAAGAACAGAATACATAGATACACCGGAGGAGAACAGAATACATAGATACACCAGGGAGAACAGAATACATAGATACACCAGGGAGAACAGAATACATAGATACACCGGGGAGAACAGAATACATAGATACACCGGGGAGAACAGAATACATAGATACACAAGGGAGAACAGAATACATAGATACACAGGAGGAGGACAGAATACATAGATACACCAGGGAGAACAGAATACATAGATACACCAGGGAGAACAGAATACATAGATACACCAGGGAGAACAGAATACATAGATACACCAGAGGAGAACAGAATACATAGATACACCAGGGAAGAACAGAATACATAGATACACCAGGGAGAACAGAATACATAGATACACCAGGGAGATCAGAATACATAGATACACCAGAGGAGAACAGAATACATAGATACACCGGGTAGAACAGAATACATAGATACACCAGGGAGATCAGAATACATAGATACACCAGAGGAGAACAGAATACATAGATACACCGGAGGAGAACAGAATACATAGATACACCGGGGAGAACAGAATACATAGATACACCAGGGAGAACAGAATACATAGATACACCAGGGAGAACAGAATACATAGATACACCAGAGGAGAACAGAATACATAGATACACCAGGGAAGAACAGAATACATAGATACACCAGGGAGAACAGAATACATAGATACACCAGGGAGATCAGAATACATAGATACACCAGAGGAGAACAGAATACATAGATACACCGGGTAGAACAGAATACATAGATACACCAGGGAGATCAGAATACATAGATACACCAGAGGAGAACAGAATACATAGATACACCGGGGAGAACAGAATACATAGATACACCGGGGAGAACAGAATACATAGATACACCGGAGGAGAACAGAATACATAGATACACCGGAGGAGTACAGAATACATAGATACACCGGAGGAGTACAGAATACATAGATACACCGGGGAGATCAGAATACATAGATACACCGGAGGTGAACAGAATACATAGATACACCGGGAGATCAGAATACATAGATACACCGGAGGTGAACAGAATATATAGATACACCGGGGAGAACAGAATACATAGATACACCAGGGAGAACAGAATACATAGATACACCAGGGAGATCAGAATACATAGATACACCAGAGGAGAACAGAATACATAGATACACCAGGGAGAACAGAATACATAGATACACCAGAGGAGAACAGAACAGAATACATAGATACACCGGAGGAGAACAGAATACACAGATACACCGGAGGAGAACAGAATACATAGATACACCGGAGGAGAACAGAATACATAGATACACCAGGGAGAACAGAATACATAGATACACCGGAGGAGAACAGAATACATAGATACACCAGAGGAGTACAGAATACATAGATACACCAGGGAGAACAGAATACATAGATACACCAGAGGAGTACAGAATACATAGATACACCAGAGGAGAACAGAATACATAGATACACCGGAGGAGAACAGAATACATAGATACACCAGAGGAGAACAGAATACATAGATACACCGGGGAGATCAAAATACATAGATACACCAGGGAGAACAGAATACATAGATACACCAGGGAGAACAGAATACATGGATACACCGGAGGAGAACAGAATACATAGATACACCAGGGAGAACAGAATACATAGATACACCAGGGAGAACAGAATACATAGATACACCGGAGGAGAACAGAATACATAGATACACCAGAGGAGAACAGAATACATAGATACACCGGGGAGATCAAAATACAGAGATACACCAGGGAGAACAGAATACATAGATACACCAGGGAGAACAGAATACATGGATACACCGGAGGAGAACAGAATACATAGATACACCAGGGAGAACAGAATACATAGATACACCAGGGAGAACAGAATACATAGATACACCAGAGGAGAACAGAATACATAGATACACCAGAGGAGAACAGAATACATAGATACCCGAGGGGGAGAACAGAATACATAGATACACCAGGGAGAACAGAATACATAGATACACCGGGGGAGAACAGAATACATAGATACACCAGGGGAGAACAGAATACATAGATACACCGGAGGAGAACAGAATACATAGATATATCGGAGGAGAACAGAATACAAAGATACACCGGAGGAGAACAGAATACATAGATACACCGGAGGAGAACAGAATACATAGATACACCGGGGAGATCAGAATACATAGATAAACCGGAGAGAACAAAATACCCTCAGGAATGATGAACACCGCATCTGATTGCCTGACTTAGTGCGATGTACATAAAACTTGAGACAACATACCACGTCTAACAAGTGGAGATCCCTCTCCTTGTCAGAGGTGGGGTCAGGGCAGAAAGAGGGCACCACAATATCCTGATTGATGTGGAACGCCGAAACCACCTTTGGGAGAAACTCCTGAGAGGTGCGAAGCACCGCCTTGTCCTTGTGAAACACCAAATAGGGTGTCTACAGGACAGAGCATGTAACTCTGCAGTACGATGGACAGACACAATCACCAGGAGAAAAGACATTTTCCACGTCAACAGGCGTAGAGGAATAGTAGCCAAACACTCAAATGGAGGGCGCTGAAGAACGCCCAAAACCAAGTTAAGATCCCATGGAGGAGCAGGAATCTTGAATGCAGGACGAGTATGAGCAACGCCCTGGAAGAAAATCTTGACATCAGGAAGGATGGTAATGCGCCTCTGAAAGAAAACAGAGAGAGCAGATCTCTAAACATTAAGGGAACTCAAACTGAGTCCCTTATCCACACCATCCTGCAAAGAGGCCAGGGCTGTAGGCAGATCAAATTCCTGAGACAGGTCCTTGTCACCAAGATAGGAAGGTTGACCAGACACGATGGTAGATCTTGGAAGAAACAGGCTTGCGGGCACTGAGCATAGTATGCACCACACCAGTAGAAAAATCTTTCTTCCTCAATATTGAGGATTCAATTTCCAAGCCGTCAAGGCTAGACGATGAACATCCTCCTTCCACAGGTAACCCTGTAGAAGAAGATCCAGATCGCAAGGGAGCCGGAATGGCTCCGCCATTACAGATCCAGAAGCTCTGGAAACCAAGCATGGTGAGGCCAGTACGGAGCAATCCGAATGACTGGACAACGCTCCAGTCGTAATTTCCGTAACACCCTGTGCAACATGGGGAGAGGAGGAAAGATGTAGGGCAGAGGGAATAACCGAGGAATGGACATTGCATCCACCGCCAGAGCTAGGAGGTCCCTCCATCGATAGCAGAACCTCGGAACCTTCCTGTTATGTCTTGTCGCCATCAGGTTGATGTAAGGAAAACCCCATTTATGAACAATGAGGGTGAACACCTCTGGGTACAGCTCCCACTCTCCGCTGTCCACTGTGTGTCAACTGAGGATGTCCACCATGACGTTGTCTATGCCAGGAATGTGCACTGCGGATATGGCAGGAACATGTTCTTCTGCCTGGACAAAATTGCCTTGACCTCTAACCAAGCGGCGAGACTTCTTGTTGATGTAAGCCACGGCCATGGCATTGTCAGACTCTACCTGGACTGGGCAGTCTTCCAGCTGAGATGTCCAATGACGAAAGGCATGAAAAATCGCCCGAAGCTCCAACACGTTGATCTGAAGGAGAGATTCTTCCGGAGACCACCGACCCTGTGCACTGTAAAACGTGCCTTGAACTCAAATTTTACAAAATTGAAGGTGTAATATAAAAAGACATGAAGCATCACTAGAACATGTTAGAATACCCAAAAAACACTGAACCGGAAGGAAAAGTGTCAGAAAACCAAACAAATGAATGCCATAACCAGCAGCTAAAGGGTTAAATACCACATAAACCTGCTCCAAACACCCATCAGACATACAGATAGACACAATGAGTGCAGGAGTGTGCAATAAGAACTCCAAATGAAAAAACCCCTGTGCAGAGGGGCACTGTGGGACATGTGGACCTGCAGCACTCAAAGGGTTGCTCACCTTTCCTGCAGATCTTCTGTCTTCAGATTACCATATTTAAAGAAGAAGCCTCGGTGGGCAACTCCTAAGGAAAGAACCTGTAGCCAAGATTTCCCCCCAGGGCTTAAGGTCCACAAAAAGCACCTGGTCACTGAGCTAGCCACATCTAAGGGCATTGTCAGTTATGGTAATCCGCATAATGGTGGTATTCCATATCTAACAGAAAAATAAAAAGACTTCAAAAGCTATAGCAGAACTGTTCTCTTGCCTGTGTTATCTTCACCAAGGAACAGATCTTTCTGGAGCTGGTTGGCTAGCTGCTGCCAAGGAGGGAAGGTAGGCTCCACCCCCTGCATACCATTCTAGAATTGTTCCTGCCTACTTAATGGGGCAGATCGCCTACCCAGAGTTACCAGTAACCTGTATTGGACGACAGAGAAATAGACTTTTTTAAAAAAAATCTCTTTTTAGATCATTACTAGCAGTTTGGGACGGCGTTGCCCGTCATGTTATGCAGGAAATGTTTCTTTTTTTTTTAAATAAATGTTATGATAGTGAATTATAGCGTAGGGTGTACGTGTCAGAAAGGTGCACACAGTGATACACAGACACATGTGCAAACACACACATATACACACACATGCACTGACAACACAAACAGTGACACACAGCTGCAAATCAGGACATAAATACATACAGTGTGAGCAGTTTAAGTAACATACCTCCCAACATTTCATATGGCCAAAGAGGGACACTTGTGTTTTCGGTGGTGTTACTGGGGGCGTGGCTGGTGGTGTATTTTAGAGAATTTTTAACCCTTTGAGTGCCAGGGGGTAAGCAATGCATTGCATCCCCTCTGGCATTGAAATGGTTAAGTTACTCTTTCTGTAAGTGAATGATTTAGAAGAAGATGAAAGTATTTTTACACAGACTAATTTAACAGATATATACAGAAGTTTATACCCACATTACTGTGGGTTTTACTGATGTGGAGCAATCTGATACACTGGTATATACACCACACTGTGTGATCTCCTAAATAGAGGAGCAGAGGGATTTGGGTGTCAAACAGGGACTGTCCCTCCTATACTGTATAGTGCCAGTCCTTATACACAGACACATGCAGACTGTATACTATACAGCAGAGGTTCTCAGCCCATGTCCTCAGTGGCCACTAACAGGCCAGGACTTAGGAATTTCACTGCTAGAACACAAGTGTGTTGATCAGAGGCTCAGTCATATTGATTAACTCACCTGTGCTCTTAAAAGGAAATTCTAAAATCCTGGCCTGTTAATAGCCACTGAGGGCACAGATTGAGAACCACTGCTATACAGTGCCAGACCATTGTAGAGAATTTTTAACCCTTTGAGTGCCAGGGGGTAAGCAATGCATTGCATCTCCTCTGGCACTGAAATGGTTAAGTTACTCTTTCTGTAAGTGAATGATTTAGAAGAAGATGAAAGTATTTTTTTACACAGACTAATTTAACAGATATATACAGAAGTTTATACCCACATTACCGTGGGTTTTACTGATGTGGAGCAATCTGATACACTTGTACATTAGGCTGACCAGACCTCACCTTTAACCAGTGACACATATGAAAAATGCATACTGCAGGGCTGCTTTGATTTTGGTGCACTCCTGAAATATGCTTATTTCCTATGTGTCCCCGGTTAAAGGTGAGGTCTGGTCAGCCTACTGTATATACACCACACCGTGTGATCTCCTAAATAGAGGAGCAGAGGGATTTGGGTGTCAAACAGGGACTGTCCCTCCTATACTGTATAGTGCCAGTCCTTATACACAGACTGTATACTATACAATGCCAGACCATATATAAATAGTTTGTCATACATGCTATACAGTGAGCTATGTACAGCATGGAGATGATTGCAGGAACTGGCACCTCTACTTACAGACAGACTGACAAACAACCTGCTCTCTTTCTGCAATATATAAATACAGTCACATCCATGTCTCTGCCATTTACCAGCTCAGCTGAAGCCTTGCTCTGCACTGCCTGATCACCTCTCTGCCGTTGTTTCCACTTTCTCAGCAAGCCAGTATCCTCCTGCTGATTGTTTAGAAATCAGCTCACTTGTAGTAATTAGCAGAGCTGTGTAGGCTCAAAGACAGGGAATGAAGAAGCTGCATAATACAGATTGGACCATGGCCTTCCAGCTGTAGCTTGAACATTGTTCCCATCATCCTCAGCGTGCATGTGTGTATATGTGTGTATGTGTCTGCTAGTGTGTGTGTGTGTGGGAGGGCATGTGCATGTGTCTGTGGTGTAGGAGTGTGTGGCAGCCATTTTTTTTTTCAGCCTTAGATAGTGGTGGGCGGGCTGGATAGTGGGGGCAGGCCAAAAATCACACTCCCACAGAATCACCCAATGGCAGCAGTAATCCTTTTTACTGCCGCCCCTGGGTGTGTTTTGCCAGGCACAAAGTCTTCTTTTATATATATAGAAGATAGATATAGTGTTGGTTCCGCTTTAAGTAAAAGGACTGATGTTTGGCACCAGACAGCTCCTGTGCTGTCATATCAAGTGCCCTCTATAATATATTATAGCGCTGCTCACTCTAATATCCCTGGAGGAGGGCAAGGCCACATTGTCATGCTTCTGGTTCTAAGCGAAGTAAACAAGGTTTCAGACCGGAAGGAAAGGAAATGTGTGATAGAATCAAACAACTGCCTTCTGTCTGTGGAGGTAGCAACAGAATTAACCACGTGCTGTTACTCAGGAAGCTGGGGTTGTGTGGATGCAGGTGTTTAATAATAACCAGCCTAAAATACTGCTACTTCAATTGTCTGACAGGCAAGAATCATGGGAAAGGATGGGGTAGACATAGCAGAGGGCAACCAGCAGGACTCTAACTGTGCTCGACTAGAGTTCACATCATCCTCATCCAGGGAAACTACCTGGGGAATCCTCATTAGAGAAAGATTTAGGAGTACTGACAGACAATACATACCTCCCAACATTTCAAATGGCCAAAGAGGGACACTTTTGTTTTAAGTGGTGTTGGGGGTGTGGCTGGTGGGCTGGGTATTACCAATAATTTTTAGGTAATTTTATGACCTTCTGATACCTCTTTGTGAAACTAAATAAATGATTTAGAGCAAGAACAAAGTATTTTATTTACACAGACTAATTTATATAAACATATACTGAAGTTTAAACAAACACTAATGTGAATTTTATTGCTGTGGATCAATGCTATACACATATACACCACACACAGTGTGATCTCCAAAAAAGAGGGACATCAGGGTGGTAAAGAGGGACAGAAGGATTTGGGTCTGAAAGAGGGACTGTCCCTCCTAAAGAGGGACACTTGGGAGGTATGACGACAGACTTCACAGCAGTGTGCATAGTCACTCAGCTGCTGCTGCAAGAGCCAATAGGGTACTATCCTGCATGAAAAGGGATATAGATGCACGGGATGCAAATATAATTCTACCTCTATATAAATCCTTGTTTAGGACTCATCTGGAGTATGGAGTACAGTTTTGGGCATTAGTCCTTAACCCTTTGAGTGCCAGAGAGGTAGCTAATGCATTGCAGCACAAAGCATTGGACACTTTTCTGGTAATGAAAGGGTTAAAAAAAACAATTACTGAACTGGAAAAAGTGCAGAGACGTGCAACAAAACTAATAAAGGGTTTGGAGGATCTGAGTTATAAAGACAGACTAGCCAAACTAGGTTTGTTTACATTAGAAAAGAAACGTCTAATGGGTGATATGATTACCATTTATAGTTAAAGTTTAGTGAAGGAGCTGAGAAAATAACAAGAGGTCATCCATTAAGAAAGGCTCTTTTGACTAAAACAAAGGCAGGGTTATTTTACAGTAAAGGCAGTAAAGCTATGGATTTTTTTCTGGCCTTGGAATGATGTGCTTGCAGATACTGAACTACTTTCAAAAAAGTCATTGGTACCTGTCTAATATAGACCAATATTGAGATTCATAACAGTTGGTTTCAATGCACATAGGATGTTGAACCAGATAAATATCTAAAACAAAGGCAGGTTTTTGTTTACAGTAAGGGCAGTAAACTTATGGATTTTTTGCCTCAGTATGCTGTGCTTCCAGAGACTGTGGGATCGATACTGTTAGCCCTGCTAAAAAAAACCCAAAAAAACAGGCATTGTATTTTTTTAAGTCAGGTTTTGTTTTCCTATTACCCAAGATGTGAAAACAAAACCAGCAGTAATAATACGTACCTCCAGTCAAGTAGCATATTATTAACTGTGGTCAGTATTACCGCATGTTTTGTGGTTACATTTTCTGCTGGGAATCCTGCACCTCAGAGTTGAGGCATAGAAGCCACAACAATGGTTTTAAAGGGGAACTATCACTCCACATAAAGTGAAATCCCAAGAATTACCCATCTGGCGACTAACTGATCGATAGTGCTAGTCGCCAGAATAATGACCTCCTTACAGAGAAATTCTATTGCTCCCGATACTGACAGCCAGATAACAGTGCAGACCTCTTTGCATAGTGATGTCTGCTTGCCTGTGCTTCTTCCTTTGACCACTGGTAACCACAGATCACCATGTACACTGTCTGACCCTCTCCATCCTTTTCCACTTGCCCACTGCTAGCCACAGATCACCATGACCACTGTCTGGGCAGGGGAAGAATACTGGGGCTGTCAGGCAGTGTATATAGGGCCAACACACAATAATGTTGTTCCCTGTTCTGCACAACATGTTAGAAATCCGACATAGAGTGCCCCCCTCGACATATTAACCCCCCCTTAGTAAGTCGACATATAGTGCTCCCATTCGACATTCTTCTTTCTCCAATTTTATTGGACATACACTGACCTCCTTGTATATGAAATGTAGAAGTGTTTCTAATACATGGACACAATCATATTGCCTCAGCATCGACCTTCAGTGAATATAGGCCATCTAACACTTAACTCGACCTCTCTCTCATCAAACGTACGCCTATTTCCTTGGACTTTGATGTTTAGCGCATTTTTTAGGCGGTAGTTTAAGGTGCAGTTGGATAAAAGCAGACAGCGCCAGTTTTCTTAGTACGAAGATATGTGCGGCCCACGCTGGTTTTGTTTTACTGTGATTCCACAATAGAAAACCGATAAAACACACGTTTGAAAACTACACGTTGCTTGTTTTTACTGTAATGCCGGTTTGGGTGCGGTTAATAGTATTGAGCCCCCTAATGGGTACCTATCAAATATAGACCAATATTGAGAATCATGACAGTCGGTTTCAATGCAGATAGGATGTTGACCCAAAGAAATATGTAACTGCCATTTCCAGTCAGGAAGGAATTTTTTTTGCCCACCTGGGGGCTTAATTGGAAATAGCTCTTTTTTCCCTTCCTCTGTATCAACAAGGGGTGATTTGGGATGGGCTGGACTTGATGGACTCATGGCTTTTTTTTTTTTTAAGATCTTTATTGAAAAGAGTTCAATTACAATACAAATAAAGACAAGGAGAATAAGAAAGTTAATACACAGAACAGTGCACATATGTATACAATAAGGAAACCCCCGGACTCACGTCTCTTTTCATCCTCATAAACTATGTTACTATGTTACCTCCTGTAGTTATGCTCCTGGTTGGATGTCATGTCTGTGGAGGCAGCCATGACAGTTGCTGGCAGTTTTTTCAAACAGAAGCAGGAACAATGCATTAGCCTACTTAACCCTTTACAGGGATAGTAATGTTTCATAATAAAAGCAGCTCTAATTAATCATCATAGTATTTGAACTTTGGAGAGTGTTATTTCAGTTCTGTCAGAGTAGGGTGACCACGGGTCCCGGAACGTCCGGGACTGTCCCTTATTTCAGGGACATGTCCCGCGTCCCGGGTCCCCTTCAACCGGGACAATGAAGTGTCCCGGAATGAAGCCAAGCTGCCCTGAATGTCAGCCTGCAAGCGGTGTGTCACATCATGGACGCCGCTTGCAGGCTGACATCCAGGGCGGCAATGCAACTTACCTGATCTGGAGGCAAGCGCTCTAGTAATACAGAGCGCTGGGAGATGACATCATCTCCCAGCGCTCTGCATTACTGAGCACAGCGCGTGGGAGCTTCAGCTCTGTGCCGGAGGAGGCACAGAGCACTTTGCACTCCGCTAGACCACCAGGGACTCAAGGTAAGGCAATAGGGTGACCACGTCCCGGAATGGCAGAAGGGAAATGTGGTCACCCTATGTCAGAGTTGTAGTTCAAGAGTAATTGAATGACAAAGTATTCC
Organism: Rhinophrynus dorsalis; assembly: GCA_037306005.1. Lineage (NCBI taxonomy): Eukaryota > Metazoa > Chordata > Amphibia > Anura > Rhinophrynidae > Rhinophrynus > Rhinophrynus dorsalis. The sequence continues at coordinate 28,003,113 of CM074719.1, forward strand.
CCTCCCACCCCTTTTACTGAAGTAACACTGCTCAGCCAGATCAGAAGGGAGGTGCCCAGGTAGACTGCAGAGAGGGACAATCTTCAGTTAAGATAAGGGAAAAACCTGAAAAGCTTGTCAAGGGGGGCAGAGCTTTAATTGTTCTCATAGGAAGAAGATTGTCCCCTTCTGTTATCTGTCTGGTCTATGGACTGGATTCCACATCTGAGAAGAGATGGCTTACACTAGGTAAAAGGGGCAGGAGGGGAAACTTTGCTTCCGAATATCTCTCAAACCATAAAGGTTTGAGAGATAAGACTTATATCGTTCTTCATGTTTTTTTAACGCCTACAAAATAAAATAAAGATAAAACAAAGTATTGCTATCCCTTTAAGGACCAGATGGGTGCGCATCGCATTGAAAGCAATACGCTGCACACTCCTTTGGTCACTAAAGGGTTACCAGTACCATGCGTAGTGATCAGAGTGTGAGGTCCTGTGGTCCTGCCAGTAACAGATATGTCCGCCTCCATGGACATCATATCCAGGACTGACTGAGGATAATAACTCTTGTAAAAGGCACAGTGGCACAATTCATAGTAAGGTACTTAGGGGTTAGTATTAGGAAGGGTTACTTCTCCTTTATGTACAGAAGCTAAAAGGTCTATCTATTAGCTGCACATTATTGGGCAACGTAATGCCTTGCACAATAGCGGCACAATGCAATAGGCTTCCAGTACAGGATTTCATCACCACATCAGTGAGACTGATGAACTACAAAGAACTGGGGGAAAAGCACTAAGGTGTGATAAAGAGGAGATAGTAAATAGTAACATAGTTTATAAGGCTTATAAATACATGACTCCATCAAGTCCAGCCCATGCCATATCATCCCTGTTGATCCAGAGGAAGGCAAAAAAACCAAAACAACACTGAAACCATTTTCAATTAAGCCCAAGTGGATATAAATACATATATAAATACAGTTAAAGGGATAGTAATGTTTCATAATAAAAGCAGCTCTAATTAATCATCATAGTATTTGGAATTTGGAGAGTGTTATTTCAATTCTGTCAGAGTTGTAGTACAAGAGTAATTCAATGACAAAGTATCCCCCTCCCGCCCCTTTTACTGATGTAACACTGCTCAGCCAGATCAGAAGGGAGGTGCCCATGTAGACTGCAGAGAGAGACAATCTTCAGTTAAGATAAGGGAAAAACCTGAAAAGCTTGTCAAGGGGGGCAGGGCTTTCATTGTTCTCATAGGAAGAAGATTGTCCCCTGCTGTTATCTGTCTGGTCTATGGACTGCATTCCACATCTGAGAAGAGATGGCTTACACTAGGTAAAAGGGGCCGGAGGGGAAACTTTGCTTGTGAATATCTCTCAAACCATAAAGGTTTGAGAGATAAGACTTATATCATTCTTCATGTTTTTTTAATGCCTACAAAATAAAATAAAGTTAAAATGAAGTATTACAATCCCTTTAAGCTACCTTTTGTGTGTATCATATTATGACAGTTATAATTTTATTATAATAGATGGATTATTGTTTTTTTCAGCACTTATCACTGCATGATATTAATGTGATTTCACGTCTGGATATTTATGATCACACACAACAGAGTTATATAATCGATAAATTATTTTATATAACATATTCACCAGTGGGCACCATTGCATTTTTTAATTATTGTCACTATTCATGGTAATTAATTAGAACTTATCAAAAATAGGTATTTTGCACAGTTCACATTTGTCCAATATTAGTATAATATTCATTTATTATGATTATTCAATAGGTATATTTGTAGTTTCTGTGCACTTAATACACACAGATTATAACAGATTGTATGACAAGTACTATATATATATATTTTTTCATTTTTATTTTTTTATTTTTTATTCATTAACAATTCATTAGGTTTACATTTAGAATTAAACATTTTTTTGTGGATATATAGATTTTATACATTGTAACTTCTTTTTTTGATACACATGATATGCTGTGTGACGAAAATGACGCCGTAATTGTTTGTACGGGAATTCCTTAGGTGTGTCAATTTGATTGACATTATTCTCAGCTGGTCTCCACCCACTGTTTGTAGTTTGGCGCCTTTCTGTAGTCATTACCATTGTATAAATATAGTTTGAATGAGATAGTATTCCAGGCCTACGACTAAGTGAGTTTTAACTCACGAAACGCGTCAGGCGGATTACTATCACTGTTAATATCAGACAGTTGTACTTCCGTTGCTGAATATGATGTTTTTATTTTATTTTTGATACCAATAAAATCAATGTTTTTAACTTTTTTGGAAATATTCCGATTGGTCTGTGAGCTGCGGTGTATCCATGTAGCACTCCCTTCCTGTGTGTTCCTATCTTTACAACCTGACAAGATATCCCTTTAAGTGCAAGACACAGGGTTGTGCCCATACCGTGCAGTCCTGCAGAAGGACATTTTTATATGCTTCCTGCATTTAACGGGACATCTGGGCGCCTTATGCATAACATCCCCTGTTCTTCTTAGTACGTAACCTTAAAATGAATATACTGACTACTACTAATAATTTATATGCCTGCCTAGTTTAACCTTATGAGTGCCAAAGGAGTATCCGATGCATTGCTTTGCAATGCATCGGATACCACTCTGGCACTCAATGAGTTAACCTAAATTAACTACTTTACAAATAAATTTTATGGAAAGACCCTCACATATCAGTAACCAATCCCCATAAACTCCAGGTGAATATTATCCTTGATACGTCTATTTTCTTCCTCTTTCTTTGCTGCTTGGCGGCAAGATAAGTATATATATAGATTTTTCTCTCTTTTATTTGATTGTATTAAATGTGTATTTAATTTCTCATTTCCATATTGATATTTTATAAACTGAATACTATACCCTTTCTAGGGCCATTTTTATACCTTCTCCTTACTCTGATATTATTTTTCCAACCTTGGTTTTGTTCCTATCCCTAATGTGCATCTAATCTGAATGTCTGCCTTTATAATTTGTCTCATCTTGTTCCTTCTCTAAGTATAAATGTGAGTTTACCCAGTGCTTCCCCCTTTCATAGCTGTTAACTTTCTTAAGCTTTCGTCGCGTCAGCGGTTGGAACTGCCCGTTCACTCCCTCAGTTATACTCCGTCTCCGTCTCCTGTGTTGAGCGCGCTGTGCTCGATCGCGGCGGCCATCTTGTTTGAGGGCATCGGATTTGCCCTCAACTTGTTCCACGCATGTGCGACTTGTCTCTGGCGCCGTTTTTCTCTTCACAAGTGACAGTTATAATGCCTGACGTTCCAGTCCCTGCTCTTACTTCTTCAACTGAATTTGTGGTGAAATTCATTTAATTTGACATTGTTATTAACACTGTATGATTATATTATATCCCAAAGAAAGGTATTATCTCCTCAGACTCCCATGAAAGGCAATAAAATCCCCACACAATTTTTAGATAAAGAAGATGCCTCTGTCTATTCTGATTCACAAGAAGAATTGACAGTGGCTTCTAATAATGAGGCACATAATGTTAACATATTCTAGATCAGTCACTGAACAAAACTATATTTACTGCTATTTCCTCATGTATGGGACAAATGACTAACTCCTTAGCGAGGTCATTTGCAGATATCTTTTGTCATCAACCCCAGGATATTTCTCTCTCCACTGCTCCTACATTAACTGCCCCTGAGCAGATGATTCAACCCCTGTGTGAGGGTAAGAGAAAACAAAAGACAAAAAATTGTCCCAATGAAGTGGAACTTAAACATTCCAAATCTGACTTGCCCGGTGTATCCGGGAATAAGAATAGTGGGTTGCACCCACGCAAAAGAACCTCACCCCGGGAGGATAGCATACTGGTGGAAAGAACTAAGAAATGGTCTAAACCGGATTCCTTTCATGTGATCTCCTCATCAGAAGAGTCAGATGGGGAATCGGAATATTTTTCTGACCAGTCTTCAGACCCATTATATACTAAACCTGGGGAAGACTCGGTTTTAGACCTGGGGGACAAAGACTTTGATGATACTAATATTATACTTGATGAACAGGGAAACTCTGTTTGATCCGGGTAATATAAAACACCCCAGATCCTCAGACTGGATTCCTAAACATCATGTGGCAGAATATTTAGCTCAATGGGTACGCAAAGCATTAGAACCAAAACACAGAAACAAATTAAGGTCTGAATGCCCCAGACCGTCGATTAAAACATGTGAGACTCCAACCCTAGATCCACAAATAGCCCACTATATGTCCAAGTCTGAAAGAGATCCCAGAAAGGGCCTTGAACGGTCCTTAAAACAATGCCAGGACAAACTACTGGACGTAGGTGGCCCACTGGCAAAGATCATCAATGTGGCAGAAGATGCCGTATCCTCTTCTTCTGAAGTAGATATACATACTTTAAGAGGTTGGACCCAAAGAGCACTATGCCTACTGGGTAACGCCAACACAGCTCTCTCAGCTGAGAGACGTAGAGTAATACTGTTACGTATCAATCCTAAACTGTCAGACATGGCAGACAAAGAATCCGGTCCAGAAGCTAAGGGCCTTCTTTTTGGAGACTCTTTCGTAAAAGAGTTAGGAAAATTTGTAAGCATTTTCATGGCCTTTGACAAGGCCCAATCGTCAATTAAGAAAGTTTTCAATAGACGAGTTTTTGCCAGGGCCGGGAAGGGTAAGGGTCGACTTCCCGGCTGATTGCCAACATCATCTAGAAATCAATTCCACTACTCTCAAGACCCAATTCAATTTTCAAGAGGATATCTCTCACAAGATAATAGAACCCCAAACCCGTTCTGTCCTACAAGAGGCAGAGTTTGGAGAGGAAAGGGTTCCCGAGGATCCTCACGTTCCAGGTAAGTACTACTCGTCCCCTCCACAAGGAAACTGTGGGTGGCAGACTCACCCATTTTTTCTAAGCTTGGTCACTCATAACTTCAGATCAGTGGGTCCTTCAGACAATTCGAGGTTACCACATAGAGTTTTACTCCACTCCTTACCAAACAAAAATCCCTCCTTCTATCCAATTTTCAAAGGAGGATTTCATTATGGTGGACTTAGAAATCCTAGAGCTTCAGAAAAAAGGAGCCATTATCCAAGCCCCAATTTTAGAACCAAGTTTCATCAGCAACATCTTTCTGGTTCACAAGAAAGATTCGGGAGTTCGTCCGGTAATAAACCTATGAAATCTAAATGCCTTCGTGTTTTAAAGGCATTTAAAAATGGAGGCATTCACTACTTCAGGGATCTTCTAATTACGTCAGATTGGATGATCAAATTGGATCTAAAAGACGCTTATTTGACCATACCCATTGCCCAAGACCAACAAAACCTATTTCGATGGAGAGGGATGACTTGGCAATTCACATGTCTCCTATTCGGACTATCGTCAGCCCCGTGGTGCTTCACCAAAGTCACAAAACCAGTGGTTTCATTTTTAAGAAGCAGGGGTATCTGTATGATAATTTATCTCAACGATATCCTAATAATGTCTCAAAATCAAGAGACACTCAGAGCCCATCTTCAATTAACGATTCAAACGCTTTCCAACCTGGGATTTCTTATCAACTGGAAGAAATCGATAACTCACCCAACTTGGGTTATCGAATTCCTAGGTTTTGTTGTCAATTCAGAAAACTCTTCTCTGCAACTTCCCAAACAAACTGAAGAATATTCGTCGGGAAATAAGGAACATCCTAAAATCCGACACCATTTCACTGAGAATGTTAGCAAGAATAGTGGGACTTCTACCAGCTTCTATGCATGCATCTTCCCAGCACCTCTTCATTACAGGGCACTTCAAAGATTGAAAACCCTTCATTTGAATAGAGGTTGGAAGATGCCCGAATAGAACTCCTCCGGTGGTTAGAACACATGGAGGCATGGAACGGGAGAACAATCTTCGACAGGTCTCCAGAAGTAGTCATCGAATCGGACGCGAGTACTCTAGGTTGGGGAGCTCACTGCAGTCAGTTCACTACAGGGGGAAAATGGTCGCCTTCAGAAAAGAACCTGCATTTCAATTGTTTAGAATTGTTAGCAGACTCATTCGCAATAAGAAGTTTCTCAAAGAACAAATCGAATTGTTGCATTCTGTTGAAAATGGACAACGTATCGGCGGTCCGATACATAAATCATTTGGGGGGGGACAAAATCCAAAATACTGGCCAATTTAGCCAAAGAATTTTGGCATTTTTGCCTGGACAGGAACATTTCGGTCCAAGCAGAATATATACCTGGTCTCTCCAACACCATAGCAGATTGGAATTCCAGATACTTTACGGACTTCAGCGATTGGACACTCCATACACACACCTTCAAGATACTAGACACCATCTGGGGTCCCTTAACACTAGATCTCTTTGCATCCAGACTGAACACACGGTTACCGAATTTCTTCAGCTGGAGACCGGATCCAAAAGCTCTAGCCACAGATGCCTTCCTTCATAACTGGCCAATGAATGGAGGATTCACGTTCCCTCCATTCAACATGATCTCCAGGACCATCCTTCAAACCAGGAGACAAGAAGTGACCCTGATCTTGGTCACTCCATTCTGGACGTCACAACCATGGTTTCTTCTACTTCTAGAAATGTCAGTAGACTTTCCTCGTTATCTAACCCCACATTCGCTCTTGCTTCAGGACCCAGCAGGGAACCCACACAATTTAATTCTTCAGAACCATCTCATCGCCTGGAGAATTTTGGGAGTTGCCAGGTTATCAATAACCTTTCGGAATCGGCTAAGACACTTATCTCCGAAGCTTGGGCACCAGGTACAAAATTATGTTACCAATCCTGTTGGAAAAGCTGGATACGCTGGTGTCACGGTTTTTGAAGACTCTCAGACGTAAGGTTTGGTAAAAACGTAACTTTATTGAAAAGTTAAGGCAATCCCCATAGGGAAACATACATAATAATACAACAATAATAGTCCATACAATAGGTTCTACCGGCCTTGCCTAAAATACCGGGCAAGGCAACCCAAATAATAGTAGCGATAACAGGCTCTACCGGCCTTACCTATACCGGGTAAAGCAACCGTGAGATGACATGTACCGGTTCTACCGACCTTACCAATACCGGGCAAGGCAGCCTAAAGGAGTACTGAGTGTAGGCTCTACCGGCCCTGCCAATACCGGGTAAGGCAACCTTAAAGATGGTAATGTACGAGGTTCTACCGGCCTCACCAATACCGTGCAGGGCAGCCTGAGGAACACTGTAGTAGGCTCTACCGGCCCTGCCAATACCGGGTAAGGCAACCTTAAGGATGGTAACGACAAAGGTTCTACCGGCCTTACCAATACCGTGCAGGGCAGCCTGAGCGAGTAGACCGGCTGTCAGATGACAATGACAGCAGAGAGGAATAGGAACTAAGGTCTTACTCAGCAGAAGTCATATGCCAGGGATCAACAGGCGACTGCAAAGGAGTGGACAGCGACTTAGTCACAGTACTGATAGATCAGGAGCAAACCAACGTCCGCACGTTGGGACCAACAATAAATATCGCCCACAGGTTAATGGAGTAACCAGCGTCCGCACGCTGGGACCAACAGTGTATTTCGCACCCAGGTTTAATGGAGTAAACCAGCGTCCGTACGCTGGAATCAACAGTGTATATCGCAACCAGGTCTAATGGAGCAAACCAGCTTCCGCACGCTGAAACCAACAGAGTATATCGCAACCAGGTTAAATGGAATAAACCAGCGTCCTCACGCTGGGACCAACAGTAAATGTCGCCACCAGGTTTTAATGGAGTAAACCAGCGTCCGCACGCTGGAACCAACAGTGTATATCACAACCAGGTTTTAATGGAGTAAACCAGCGTCCGCACGCTGGGACCAACAGTGTATATCGCAACCAGGTTTTAATGGAGTAAACCAGCGTCCGCACGCTGGAACAAACAGTGTATATCGCAACCAGATTAAATGGAGTAAACCAGCGTCCGCACGCTGGAACCAACCAATCAAGCAGTAGCGAAAAGAACAATGTCGCCGGAGCGACAGACTAGAGCAGGAATCCCACACTCCAACGGGTAGTCCACCTGGGGCGAGACTGATGTGCTGACAGATGACTGGAACGACCGGAACCACCAGTGCTGAGCAAACCGGCTGGAGAAGCGGCAGGCAGGAGACTCAGGAACTCAGTAAGATTAACCCGATAGGTGCTGGCACGCAGAAACACCGGAACACTCGCAACAGGAACATAGGAACACCGGAACGCAGGATCAACAGGATCAGCAGGAACAGCAGGCCCAGAAACCTGACATGCAGAACAGGTCAGGTGAAGTCAGAAACATAACGAAAGGGCAACCTGGAAGTGCTCAACCAGGGTTTAAAAAGGCAGTGTGAGGAGGGCTGATAACAGACAGCCAATCAGGACTACTCAGCAAGTGACAGACACAGAACAGCACGAATCACGGGCACCGTGATAGCTGGTGCCTAGAAAGGAGTTTGGATCCCATTCATTGAGCTATAGCCAAGATTGTTAACTTCCTTTCTGATTGCTTTCAACAAGGCAAAGCTTTCAGAACCATCAACTGTTATAGGTCGTCCATATCAGCCGCTCACGAATATATTGAGGGTGCACCAGTAGGACAACACCCTTTGATGTGTAGATTAATGAAAGGTATTAAGCTTTCCAGACCTCCGATTCCTAAATATTCTGGTCTTTGGGATGTAAACCTGGTTTTCCTTTTAATCGAATCTTGTCCTCCTAACAAAGATCTTTCTCTTAAACAACTCTGTGAAATTAACTATGCTGCTGTGTCTTATCTCATTTCGTCGAGTCTCTGACGTTCGCGCTTTAGACATTAATAATAGGTCTTATGAACTGGAGGGCATTCGTTTCAGAATATCTAGGAGAACTAAATCTTCCACTACAGAAATATTTTATCCCTCTTTTCCTCAGAGACCCCAACTATGCGTAGTTCAGTGTTTAAAAACTTATAAAGAAGTGACCTCCAAAATCAGACATTCTGAATCCCATCAATTACTAATTTCATTTGTAAAACCTCATTTACCAGTATCCTCTACTACGTTGGCTAAATGGGTTAGATGGATCATGATGGCTGCGGGTATCAATACAGAAAGATTTGGAGCACATTCCTCTCGGGGAGCCATGACTTCCAAATCTTTCATCTCTGGAGGTAAACTTGACGATATCCTACAAGCAGCAGATTGGTCCAACGAATCCACCTTCAAAACTTTCTGTTTTAAACCTGTTGATCATGCATCCAATAATGTTGTTTTACAGCTTTAAACTTGCATAATATGAGCCTCCGGGTATTGCCATAAAATTTGTGGATTTTCCTAAGCTAGTGACGGAAAGTCAGAATTTTATTAAAGACAGGGAGGCGAGTATTATCCCTCCCTGAATTAACCCACCCTTTCTTGCATTTGTTATTTCTTCTGCATTAGGTTGATCTCTAAATTAACTGAAACGTCTCAAGAAAGAGTCTACAAGTTCCTGTTTAAAGGGATAGTAATGTTTCATAATAAAAGCAGCTCTAATTAATCATCATAGTATTTGGACTCTGGAGAGTGTTATTTCAATTCTGTCAGAGTTGTAGTTCTAGAGTAATTCAATGACAAAGTATCCCCCTCCCGCCCCTTTTACTGATGTAACACTGCTCAGCCAGAGCAGAAGGGAGGTGCCCAGGTAGATTGCAGAGAGGGGAAAAACCTGAAAAACTTGTCAAGGGGGGAAGGGCTTTCATTGTTTTCATACAAAGAAGATTGTCCCCTGCTGTTATCTGTCTGGTCTTACAACCAGATTCACATCTGAGAAGAGATGGCTTACACTAGGAAAAAGGGGTGGGAGGGGGAAACTTTGCTTGTGAATATCTCTTAAACCATAAAGGTTTGAGAGATAAGACTTATATCGTTCTTCATGTTTTTTTAATGCCTACAAAATAAAATAAAGATAAAACAAAGTATTACTATCCCTTTAAAGATGTTCTACACACGTTACGAAGTTTGATCCGACACAACTTACCAAAGAAAGAGGACGAAAATAGACGTGTCAAGGATAATATTCACCTAGAGTTTATGGGGATTGGTTACTGATATGTGAGGGTGGGGCTACGTATTCACCAAGTTTGTATTGTTTTTCTTTTAAAAGTTTGTTTTAACTTTGCTGCTGACAAAGTAAAGAAGGAGAATAAGCATAATACTCGCCTCTGTGTCTTTAATAAAATTCTGACCTTCCGTCATTAGCTTAGGAAAATCCACGAATTGTCATTTACTCTTGATGCCAAAACTTGATTTATGCCATACCAGCACTTAACCCCTTGGGTGCCTGGGACAACTCCAACACATTGTAAACAAACATTATTATATAAAAGCCCTCCACCCCCGAAAAAAACATTGGAGTGCAATAACGTACATATTTTTTGTAACACCGGATCAACATTTTGGTTGTATCACTGGTATACATGAAGGAGTGCAGTTGTGATGGGGCACAGCAATCAAGGAGGCCCCTTGGTTCTGCAATATCCTGTGACCCCTTCACAATCAGACCAGCTTCCTGTCTTGTCTGGCAATTGATGACATCAGCCTCTGCCAGCCAGTAAGACAAGAATAGTGTCAGTGAATCTTCTCCTTTTTTTTCATTAAAGCTTTAAGCCCGAAAGATGTATACCAGTGCATTGCAAAGTAATGCACTAGGCATCCCTCTGGCACTAAACAGGATGAATTGTTATAACATGAGCACTGTCAACTCCTCACTGTGTTGCTGCTTCACCCAAAATGGCTGCAGGACCACAATCCCATGCAGCCAGTACTTCCTGTTCTCTGCCTCCTCCTCTACTGAACCTTTCCTTCCTGCCTGACACACTCTGTTAGGCAACCTCTGCCTACCCTTTGTTCCTGCAATGGGGTACTCAGTATGGGAGTAGAAAAAACAAGCGACTGCCTGGGAGCGAGTGACCTTAAGGTGCTCGCCCCCAGGCACGGATAAAAATGGTGGCCATGGAAGCCCAGCGTGCTAGGAGGAAAATAGAACAAAGCAGGCGGATTACTGGGCTTCCATGGTCGGCGGGAAGGTGTGGGGGCGTGTTTTTTCACACCTGGTCGGGTAGAATAGTATAAAGGTGAGGCCAGCTAGGCTGGCCTCACAATTTCTAACCTTTTGTCCAGTTGTGCTTCCACAGGAGCTGCATTGCCAGTCGCGATGGATACCATTCGTGGAGCTGGAGGAAGGAAGCTGCTGCCCCTGAGGAGGAGATCGCTACCCAGGAGATACTGCCAAGTGCCCTTGGCGGCAGGTAGGGCAGATTCCAAGGCGCAGCATGCAATTCCCTCTGCCCCGGTTCCCACAGTGTTATCATCCACTCCCCCATGTCTGCGCCTCAGCTTCCGCCCATGCGATCCCCCACGTCTGCCCCCCAGCTTTTGCCTACGCAATCCTCCATGTTGTCTGCCCCTGAGTCTGCTATCCTTCCTCTCCTGTGGCCGAAACATGCGGGGCTCTTCCCCATTGGGTTTGGTCCAGTGGTGGCTGAGGCCTGGGTGGCAGGACAAGACTCCTGCTGAGCCTGTGTTGGGGACAGTAGAGGAAAATTTTGCTGATGTGGTGGTAGTGTCGGAGGAGAGGATGCCCCAGTCCTCTCCCTCCAAAGGCGGCTGGTCTGTTCAGCTGAAACCGGAAGTCATGACTTCCTGTTTTGAAGATCATCAGTCCGGCTCAGGGTGCTCACTGGGGTTATGGTCCATTTGAGGGGGGCTTTCAAGGGGGGTATGGTACCTCTGTATAAATCCTTGGTTAGGCCTCATCTAGAATATGGAGTACAATTTTGGGCGCCTGTTCTAAAAAAAGACATTACTGAACTGGAAAAAAGTGCAGAGACGTGCAACAAAACTGATAAAGGGATTGGAGAATCTGAGTTACAAAGCGAGACTAGCCAAACTGGGTTTGTTTACATTAGAGAAGAGACGTCTAAGGGGTGATATGATTACCATTTACACTTATATTCAAGGTCAATACAAAGAACTCTCCAATGAATTATTTATGCAAAGAGCTGAGCTAAGAACAAGAGGTCATCCATTAAGACTTGAGGAAAGGTGCTTTCGACTAAAACATAGGCAGGGATTCTTTACAGTGAGGGCGGTAAGGCTATGGAATTCTTTGCCTCGGGATGTTGTGCTTGCAGATAATGCAACTGCATTCAAAAAAGCAATGGATGCCTATCTAGCACAGAACAATATTGACAATTACGACAGATGGCTTCAAAGCAAATAGGATATTGATCCGGGGAACTATTTGACTAACAATTGGAGTCAGGAAGGAATAATCCCCCCCCACACACACACATACTTGGGATTAGATTGGAAATGGCTCCAGAGGGCTTTTTTTGCCTTCCTCTGGATCAACAGGGGTGTTTTTAGCATGGGCTGGACTTGATGGACGTATATCTTTTTTCAGCCTTATCTACTATGTTACTATGTTAATGCAGGAGCTCACTGGTGCTACAAATACATTTCTTCTCCTCTCTGTTTTTCCACATCACACAAAGATCTTCTGAGATCATCTTCATGATCAGACCAACCTGCTTTCAAACAGGACAAACTTGCAGTGAGTGAGTGGAGACACCAGAGCTTCATCAGTCCGCTTTAAAGGACTTTCCTATGTACCACTGTTATAAATCATATAGAATTCAATTCAATTAAAGGGATAGTAATGGTTAATTGTAAGTTGATTTAATATTGTAGACATTAAAAAAAGATTAACATCAATGTAAGTATTATCTCTCAAACCTTTATGGTTTGAGAGATATAACTTGCTAAAGTTACCTTTTCCTGGCTGTTTTACTCAAGACTGCCATCTAGCTGACAGCTGCAGATTCCAGTCATTTGACCATACAGAGGCTCTCCAGCAGAGCTGAAATCATGCTATTCAGAAATAAATACTTAATTGGAACAGTCTACAAAGTGTGCTTGCAAACCAGGCACACTTTGTAGATAGTTCCAAATTAAGTATTTTTCTTTAGAAATCGTTATATCGGCGCTGCTGAAGAGCCACATCTGGTCAAGTGACCAGAATCTGCTTCTGACAGCTTTACAGCTGGTCAAGCAGAAAGGGGAGGGACCAGAGAACTTTATTTTCCTATATCTCGCAAACCATAACGGTCTGAGAGATACGAATAAGTGCAAGTACTCTCTTTTAATTGTATCTACCATATAGTTAATACTTTTTTCTGACATTACTATCCCTTTAAAGTTTCAATTTGCACAGTTGGTATTACTTTAAAAGAGGGTTTTCAAAGGCATAGTGTGTAGCCTTTGGCCTATGTCCATTTGTTATCAAGATAATATACAGGCCCCATGTATCCATGGGTGTTCGGAGTGGGGGACACCCCCCCCTACAATTACCCCCTCCATATAAACAAAGGGACTGGATGGGCTGGCCTGGACATCATATCATGGCTTTGCCTTCCCCTGGAAAACTTTCTAGACACCCCCACATGTAGCTTGTAGTGGCAGGTAGGAAAGACCTATAAAGCGGACTGATGGAGCTCTGGTCCATTTGTGTCTCCACCCACTCATTGCTAGATTGTCCAGTTTGAAAGCAGGTTAGTCTGATCATGAAGATATTAGATACTTTCTGAGTTTTTTGTTTGGGATTAGGTGCTTTTAAAGGGATAGTACTGGATGAAAGTAAATGCATCTCTGATTACTCCTCGTATGTTTTTGAACATTTAAAGTGTTAGTAATGTCCACAAAAAAGTTTTTTGCATTTAGAAGAGCTTAAAAAGCTTAGCTAAATGCAAAAAAACGTATCTCTCAAACCGCTATGGTTTAAGCGATACAGGCGTTTAAAGTTTGATCTCTCCTACTGACAGACCATTCCAATGAAGGGATTCGTGGTAAATAACGAGATCGCGGCTCTGCTCAAGCGCCTCTGTGTCGGCCGACACAGATCTCCTGCTGACAGCTTTACAGTTGTCAGTAAGTGAGATCAAACTTTTAACTCCTGTATCTCTTAAACCATAGCGGTTTGAGAGATACGTTTTTTTTGCATTTAGCTCAGCTTTTTAAGCTCTTCTAAATGCAAAAAAAACCTTTTTTGTGGACATTACTAACTCTTTAACACAGTGGTATAATATACTGTATACAGGGTTCACATTTGGATAATTTGTATGGAGGAGCACAGGTCTGTGTTTTGGATTTAGCTTGTACAGTAATGTTTGTTTGTATATAATTTTGCAGTATTTTCCGTTCTGACACTCTGGGCGTTATGTATAAGCCTCTCACATTTTGGATACATTTTTTGAATACTCTTAGGGGGTCTGTCTAAGAGTGAAGGGTAATCCAGATGTGGACCCATTGCACTCAGTGCCTAGGGAAACCAGCTGCACCTCACTTGACTAGGCCCAACAAGGCCAAAACGCACATCTGGGGTTAGCTGGTGTTCCCGTGCAGAGGGGACTTGTTGGAACTTGACTACCCTTTTGGGCGGGATTAGTCTAATATATATGTGGAAATGTAATGGCACTAGAGAGCTAAAACATGATGCTCTGAGGGGTGACTAGCTGTAGAACAGGCCATCATGCTGTTTGTTTGTCCTCAGAAGCCTCTCACATTTTGTATGCATTATGTACATACCAGGGAACTCTTTGGATCTGCCCCAGAGACTTTGTTTATTGTACTGAATTACTGGGTCTCCTGGGACAGAGGCTGATTCTCCGGTGGTGAAACTCTGCCCATTTCTCATCCTTCCCACCCTGTTCCTCCCATTTCCTGTGCACTTCTCCTCCTTGCCCACTTTATGATACATTCTGTTAAGCCACATCCAATTGTGACACGAATTGAGTCATTTATGTCACCCAGCAGCACATATGAGACCCTAGAATAAAAAATTCCCATCCATTAAGTTGGTTTGCCCCAGAATTGTACCAGTGTCCTTTGAGTCATAAGACCACATGTACCTGAGCATTGATTTTTTTCTTAAAGGGGAACTATCACCTCAAATAAAGTCTCCCCCCAACAATTAACCATCTAGCAATAAGCTTGACAATAGTCATATTAGCCAGTATAATTATCGCGTTAGTCAGAAATCCTACTTTTGCCGAGACTGAAGGCCAGGCAACAGCACAGACATCTTTGCTTCAGACATCTGTGCTGTCAGTCCTGGTCTCCTCTAGGAGGTGTTGCATGGTACCTAAAGGTACCAGAAGGGACTGACAGCACAGGCGAGCAGATTCCTCTAACACAATGCTGCCTGGCCATCAGTCTCTGGAGAAGTAGGATTTCTGAGTAATGCAGTAATTATGCTGGATAATAGTACTATTGTTAAGCTAATCGCTGCATGGCTAATTGTTGGGGGAGACTTTATAGATTTGCATTGTATAACTACTGAATTGTAGTAATCCAACTCACCGCAAACCAATGAAATGGGTATATTTGTACTATCCCAGAGGACATCCCTTTGAATGCCAGAGGGTTGTGCTACATATTGCAGAGTGACCAATGTATAACATGTTATCAAATCCGACTGCCGCAATCTTGAAATCCAAAATATATCCGTCTGTTCCCTACGCCGTTCTGTCCATATTAGCTGCTTGTCTCAGACGTTCCAGGAATGTAGATCCCTACTGACAAGCTCTGCATCACTCAGTCACAAATATTTCCTCCACCTATTGGAAATGTAACAGTATGTGCAAGTGAGAGAAGAGTCAGTGAGAACTGTGAAACGCGTAGAGAAGAGGGGATTCTTTTCAATGTCATGGATCCTGAGCCAGTGAGGCTGATGTACTATGGAGAATGGGAGCCATTCTGGAGCAAATCAAAAGCAATGTATAGGACAAATGAACATTCTCAAAATTCCCATTAACTTAATGAATGCATTGGGGGGGAGGGGGCATTTAAATCAAAGATAATTTTTATTTGTTCTCTGTGGAGATTTGCCTCAGAATTGCTCCACTTATGAATATATTGATGATAGAGGGATACATCTCTATTGAGATATATTGCAAATTATTATTTTATTCTTCCTAGCTTACGTTCTCTGATCTAGTCCTGGAACCCTCTATCAATGGAGGTTTTTAGAAGATTCCTGATGAACATGGATGGATCAGGCAGTGGCTGAGTCATTTTACAGGTCTTCCTGTGCTAGTGATAGACATAGCTGAGAACTCTTCGGATTTGCCACGGAGACTTACTGAATTACTGGGTCTCTGTGTGAAGAGGCTGATTCTCTGGTGGTGGGGAGTTTCTTATGAAACTCTGCCCACGTCTGCTCCTTCCCAGCCTGTTCCTCCCACCACACCCTGTTCTGCCCACTTCCCACCCACTTTATTAGACAGACCATTAAGACCCCCCAACCCACAATTAAAGGGATAGTAATACTTCATTTTAACTTTATTTTATTTTGTAGGCATTAAAAAATGAAGAATGATATGTCTTATCTCTCAAACCTTTATGGTTTAAGAGATATTCACAAGCAAAGTTTCCCCCTCCCGCCCCTTTTACCTAGTGTAAGCCATCACTTCTCAGATGTGGAATCCAGTCCATAGACCAGACAGATAACAGCAGGGGACAATCTTCTTACAATGAAAACAATGAAAGCCCTGCCCCCCTTGACAAGTTTTTCAGGTTTTTCCCTTATCTTAATTGAAGATTGTCCCTCTCTGCAGTCTACCTGGGCACCTCCCTTCTGCTCTGGCTGAGCAGTGTTACATCAGTAAAAGGGGCGGGAGGGGGACACTTTGTCATTGAATTACTCTTGAACTACAACTCTGACAGAATTGAAATAACACTCTCCAAAGTCCAAATACTATGATGATTAATTAGAGTTGCTTTTATTATGAAACATTACTATCCCTTTAAGCCCTGCACCTTTGTGATGCAAATCTCCTCACTGATATGCTCACACCGGCATCACAAGTCCATTCCAAGGACTCTAGAAGAAAAAGGTTCCGTGGAATGGTGATAGAACAATGTGTGCAATGAAAAGAGATCATAAAAGCCTCTATTCAGGGTGAGATGTACAGAACGTGGTTGTAACTGAAATTGTCTGTAATCAGAATAAAAAAGTTCTTACACCATGATCTGTCAATTCTCAGACATGTTTCCGTCATTTTTTGCATCCAGTTCCGCCATCTCCGTCAAAGGGAAAAGGCCGTCTTAAAAGTGGGTGTGGTTTTATCTTCCGTCATATTGTAAGGTATTTTCAGAAAAAAATATTTGTTTCAACTTCACTGTTTTGTCTGATTAACATAATTATTTTCCGACAAAATAAAAATGGTCTAAACTTGGAGCAGGCAAATTAAAGTACTGTCAGCAGGAGTGAGAAGCAATTTGTCATTTTAAAGACAAAAAAATCTTTGCTTCTTAGAAAATTTTCATTTCAAAGACAAAATCAAAGACATTTTTAAATCAACGTGCATCAAAATCTTCTTACCGTCATTTATAATTCTTTAGACACATTTTGTTTCTGAAAATGTTGTCCTTCTTATACCATGAACTCATGATCTGACAATTTCTTTATGACAAGCTTTTTGAACATCTTGCCTTAAGTGTGACTCCTGAGCACGTCGTACAGCAGGGCAGGGCTGGTGCAAGGAGTTTTGCCACCCTAGGCAAAACCTAATTTTGCCACCCCTTGTGTCCTACGCCTTTATGTCCCGCCCTGTATGTGTTTAAGTGTCAGTGTGTTCCCTATATGTGTATAAGTGTCAGTTTGTGTGTGTGCTTGTCTATATGTGTGTGTCAGTATGTGTTCCCTATATGTATATAAGCGTGTCAGTGTGTGTTCCCTATATGTATATGTGTGTCAGTGTGTGTTCCCTGTACGTATATATGTGTCAGTGTGTGTTCCCTATATGTATATATGTGTGTCAGTGTGTGTGAGTCTCTGTAAGGATATCAGTGTGTATGTGTGTGTGCTTCTCTATATGTGTATCAGTGTGTCAGAGTGTATTTTCTCTATATGTGACTCTCTCCCCCTTTGACTCTCTCCCCCTCTTGACTGTTGATCCCCCCTTTGACTGTCTCTTTCCCCCGTCTGACTCTTGATCCCCTCTTGACTGTTATTCCCCCCTTTGACACTTTCCTCCCCTGTCTGACTCGTTATCCCCTCTTGACCCCCCTCCCACTTACTCTTCCCGGTGCACGTCCCTCTCTTGATAATAAATACTGACCAGTGCTTCCCGCTGCACGTCGCTCTCCCAGTGAGTACGTTTCGGTGCCCTCCCTTAGCTGGCTATATTTTTAATGTAAAACAATTATGCCGATTTCTCTCTCCAACTCCTCTCCTTCAGTCCTGGTCCGATGCACCCCCAGAGAATGTGCGCCCTAGGCCGGCTCCTACTTCGCCTATAGGTGGCGCCGGCCCTGCAGCAGGGGTTTTGGAGTCCTGTCCGTATAGGCTGCAAATAGGCCATAATTTAACCTTCTGAGTGCCAGAGGGGTATCCAACGCATTACGTTACTCTCTGGCACTCAAAGGGTGAAGATTATCCACGATTTAAAGGGATAGTAATACTTCGTTTTATCTTTATTTTATTTTGTAGGCATTAAAAAAACATGAAGAACGATATAAGTCTTATCTCTCAAACCTTTATGGTTTAAGAGATATTCACAAACAAAGTATCCCCCCCTGTTCAGCCAGATCAGAAGGGAGATGCCCAGGTAGACTGCAGAGTGGGACAATCTTCAATTAAGATAAGGGAAAAAGCTGAAAAACTTGTCAAGGAGGGAAGGGCTTTCATTCTTTTCATACAAAGAAGATTGTCCCCTTCTGTTATCTGTCTGGTCTTACAACCAGATTCACATCTGAGAAGAGATGGCTTACACTAGGAAAAAGGGACGGGAGGGGAAACTTTGCTTGAGAATATCTCTTAAACCATAAAGGTTTGAGAGATAAGACTTACATCATTCTTCATGTTTTTTTAATGCCTACAAAATAAAATAAAGTTAAAACGAAGTATTACTATCACTTTAAGCCACAACTGAGTTAAAAGAGAGCTAACACCTCCTGATAATAAATCCTTTACTTACGGTACCTTACTATGGCCAGAAATCATAATGGCCCCTAAAAATTCTGCCCCGTGCCTTTGTTCAAAAGATAACATTTACAGTTAGTCCATGGAGGGGACAATGACATGACAGCCGCTACCAGTTTTTTTCAGATGGAAGCAGAAAGAGTACATAACCCTTTAAGGACCAAAGGGGTACACAACCCATTTCAAATCTCTAGCATTCAAGGGGTTAAAAGCTGCATTTTAATCAGTGGGAATTTGAGGGATATTTATTCATCCCCTATAGTGTATTTGGTTTAACCCCTTAAGGATCAGTGGCCCCAGGAAGTTATCTTCCCTTAAGAATTGCTTTGATGTATGCCGAGTCGCCGGCACACGTAACCTGTTATGCGCACTGGTGCGCCGAGTGGAGGTCTGAGACAGACCGCTCTGGTCTTGGAGCGGTTAATCAGACCCTGTTTTTACTTACAGCGATCCCACTGTAGCTTTGTATGCAAAAAGTACTTGACGTGCCAGGCCGGTTACCAGTCCTTAAGGCAAAAAAAGGTGACTGTCCTGGCACGTCACATGCAATGCATTGCTTGCCCCTCTGGCACTCAAACGGTTAAGCCTGAATATCTTCAGTTCTTTTTAGTTCATCAGCCTCAAGCAGTTTTGAATTGAGTTTTCTGATACGCACAGTTGAATCCAAGGTCCAGTTTAACATACCTCCCAAGTGTCCCTCTTTAAGACCCAAATCCCTCTGTCCCTCTTTCCCACTCTAATGTCCCTCTTTTTAGAAGATCAGATTGTGTGGTGTATATATAGAAGTGTATCACCCTGGTATCCCTGTGTTTAGGAGATCAGATTGTGTGGTGTGTATATAAGTATATCACCCTGGTGTCCCTGTGTTTAGGAGATCAGACTGTGTGGTGTGTATATAAGTGTATCACCCTGGTGTCCCTGTGTTTAGGAGATCAGATTGTGTGGTGTGTATATAAGTGTATCACCCTGGTGTCCCTGTGTTTAGGAGATCAGATTGTGTGGTGTGTATATAAGTGTATCACCCTGGTGTCCTTGTGTTTAGGAGATCAGACTGTGTGGTGTGTATATAAGTGTATCACCCTGGTGTCCCTGTGTTTAGGAGATCAGACTGTGTGGTGTGTATAGAAGTGTATCACCCTGGTGTCCCTGTGTTTAGGAGATCAGATTGTGTGGTGTGTATATAAGTGTATCACCCTGGTGTCCCTGTGTTTAGGAGATCAGACTGTGTGGTGTGTATAGAAGTGTATCACCCTGGTGTCCCTGCGTTTAGGAGATCAGACTGTGTGGTGTGTATATGTGTATCACCCTGGTGTCCCTGTGTTTAGGAGATCAGACTGTGTGGTGTGTATAGAAGTGTATCACCCTGGTGTCCCTGTGTTTAGGAGATCAGATTGTGTGGTGTGTATATAAATGTATCACCCTGGTGTCCCTGTGTTTAGGAGATCAGACTGTGTGGTGGGTATATAAGTGTATCACCCTGGTGTCCCTGTGTTTAGGAGAACAGACTGTGTGGTGTGTATATAAGTGTATCACCCTGGTGTCACTGTGTTTAGGAGATCAGACTGTGTGGTGTGTATATAAGTGTATCACCCTGGTGTCCCTGTGTTTAGGAGATCAGATTGTGTGGTGTGTATATAAGTGTATCACCCTGGTGTCCCTGTGTTTAGGAGATCAGATTGTGTGGTGTGTATATAAGTGTATCACCCTGGTGTCCTTGTGTTTAGGAGATCAGACTGTGTGGTGTGTATATAAGTGTATCACCCTGGTGTCCCTGTGTTTAGGAGATCAGACTGTGTGGTGTGTATAGAAGTGTATCACCCTGGTGTCCCTGTGTTTAGGAGATCAGATTGTGTGGTGTGTATATAAGTGTATCACCCTGGTGTCCCTGTGTTTAGGAGATCAGACTGTGTGGTGTGTATAGAAGTGTATCACCCTGGTGTCCCTGCGTTTAGGAGATCAGACTGTGTGGTGTGTATATGTGTATCACCCTGGTGTCCCTGTGTTTAGGAGATCAGACTGTGTGGTGTGTATAGAAGTGTATCACCCTGGTGTCCCTGTGTTTAGGAGATCAGATTGTGTGGTGTGTATATAAATGTATCACCCTGGTGTCCCTGTGTTTAGGAGATCAGACTGTGTGGTGGGTATATAAGTGTATCACCCTGGTGTCCCTGTGTTTAGGAGAACAGACTGTGTGGTGTGTATATAAGTGTATCACCCTGGTGTCACTGTGTTTAGGAGATCAGACTGTGTGGTGTGTATATAAGTGTATCACCCTGGTGTCCCTGTGTTTAGGAGATCAGACTGTGTGGTGTGTATATAAGTGTATCACTCTGGTGTCCCTGTGTTTAGGAGATCAGACTGTGTGGTGTGTATATAAGTGTATCACCCTGGTGTCCCTGTGTTTAGGAGATCAGACTGTGTGGTGTGTATATAAGTGTATCACTCTGGTGTCCCTGTGTTTAGGAGATCAGACTGTGTGGTGTGTATAGAAGTGTATCACCCTGGTGTCCCTGTGATTAGGAGATCAGACTGTGTGGTGTGTATATAAGTGTATCACTCTGGTGTCCCTGTGTTTAGGAGATCAGACTGTGTGGTGTGTATATAAGTGTATCACTCTGGTGTCCCTGTGTTTAGGAGATCAGACTGTGTGGTGTGTATAGAAGTGTATCACCCTGGTGTCCCTGTGTTTAGGAGATCAGACTGTGTGGTGTGTATATAAGTGTATCACCCTGGTGTCCCTGTGTTTAGTAGACCAGACTGTGTGGTGTGTATATAAGTGTATCACCCTGGTATCCCTGTGTTTAGGAGATCAGACTGTGTGGTGTATATATAAGTGTATCACTCTGGGGGTCTGAGACAGACCGCTCTGGTCTTGGAACGGTTAATCAGACCCTGTTTTTACTTACAGCGATCCCACTGGAGCTTTGTATGCAAAAAGTACTTGACGTGCCAGGCCGGTTACCAGTCCTTAAGGCAAAAAAAGGTGACTGTCCTGGCACGTCACATGCAATGCATTGCTTGCCCCTCTGGCACTCAAAAGGTTAAGCCTGAATATCTTCAGTTCTTTTTAGTTCATCAGCCTCAAGCAGTTTTGAATTGAGTTTTCTGATACGCACAGTTGAATCCAAGGTCCAGTTTAACATACCTCCCAAGTGTCCCTCTTTAAGACCCAAATCCCTCTGTCCCTCTTTCCCACTCTAATGTCCCTCTTTTTAGAAGATCAGATTGTGTGGTGTATATATAGAAGTGTATCACCCTGGTATCCCTGTGTTTAGGAGATCAGATTGTGTGGTGTGTATATAAGTATATCACCCTGGTGTCCCTGTGTTTAGGAGATCAGACTGTGTGGTGTGTATATAAGTGTATCACCCTGGTGTCCCTGTGTTTAGGAGATCAGACTGTGTGGTGTGTATAGAAGTGTATCACCCTGGTGTCCCTGTGTTTAGGAGATCAGACTGTGTGGTATGTATAGAAGTGTATCACCCTGGTATCCCTGTGTGTAGGAGATCAGACTGTGTGGTGTGTATATAAGTGTATCACCCTGGTGTCCCTGTGTTTAGGAGATCAGACTGTGTGGTGTGTATATAAGTGTATCACCCTGGTGTCCCTGTGTTTAGGAGATCAGATTGTGTGGTGTGTATAGAAGTGTATCACCCTGGTGTCCCTGTGTTTAGGAGATCAGACTGTGTGGTGTGTATAGAAGTGTATCACCCTGGTGTCCCTGTGTTTAGGAGATCAGACTGTGTGGTGTGTATATAAGTGTATCACCCTGGTGTCCCTGTGTTTAGGAGATCAGACCGGTGAGGTGTATATATAAGTGTATCACCCTGGTGTCCCTGTGTTTAGGAGATCAGACCGGTGAGGTGTATATATAAGTATCACATTGCTCCACAGCAATAAAACTCACATTATTGTTTCTTTAAACATCAGTATATGTATTTATAAATTATTGTGCTTAAATAAAATACTTTGGTCTTGTTATAAGTCATTTATTAGGTTACACAAGGAGGTATAAATAGGTCATGAAAAAGCCTGAAAATTCTCGTTGCTGCCCCGCCCACTGTCCACATCCCCAGCAATACCCCCTAAAACACAACTGTCCCTCTTTGGCAATTTGAAATGTTGGGAGGTATGGTTTAATGCACTACCGACCTCTCTGGCCATCAAACAGTTAAATATAGGCTTGTACCCGATGCACACTCTAATGTGTCTTTTCTCTCCATGGCTATGTTCTTGGCCCAGATGTCTTTGCAGTCAAGCAGAGCTTTAGAGAGTTGTCTAATTCTCTGATAATTGCTCATTTCCTGTTTTTGTGTTCTGTTAGAAAGAAGCTCATCTATACCTTGCCAGTATGTCCAGCTGTCAGGAAGTAAAGTCTACACAATGCAACATGCAGGAATCCTTTCTCATGTGAAATCCTTGCAACAGGATCTGTACTATTTGTTGTTAAACTTTTAAGGACCAGAGAACTATACAAGCTTTGGTAAACAACTCACTGCAGACCACACCTGGGAACATCTGATGCCGCTGGAGAGTATAATTGCCGCAAATCTCTAAAAAAAAGGGGACAGGGTGTGAGTGGGGGCGGGGCTTTCCAGGGCATCACACAAGTGGGTGGGAAGTGGGAGGAACTGAATGGGGAAGGAGGAAAAGTGGGAGGGACTGGGCGGGAAGGAGCAGAAGCGGGCAAAGTTTTAAAGAAAGCTCCTCTCAATATATATATATAAACAAAGTTCGAAGTGGTAGCACTCACTGTTAAATGATCCCCATGTCTGGGTGCACGTTGAAAAAAGCAGAAAAAAGCTAGTATATAAATAAATCAATAGGAAATTGACGGCACTCACAGGTTATTTTAAAGTTTAAAGATGGAGCAGTTTATTGGTATCGACATTTCGGCTGTATTGCACAGTTGTAATCTTGATAAAGGCTGTGCAATATAGTCGAAATGTCGATACCAATAAACTGCTCCTTCTTTGAACTTTAAAAGTACCTGTGAGTGCCGTCAATTTCCTATTGATTTATTTATATACTAGCTGAAGAGCCCATGTAGACGGGCCACAGTGCCGGCCGGTCGCGGTGCAGTCATGCCCAGTAGAGACTGCCCACGTCGCGGCTGATACAGAGCTGGGCACTCCGAAGTCAGACTTCAGGTCTAACTTCGGAGTGCCCTGCTCTGTATCAGCCTTGTGATGGGCAGTCTCTACTGCGCATGACTGCGTTGTTACAAAATATTTAGCAAATTATTATATACTAGTTGAACAGCCCGTTACACGGGCCACAGAGCCTCTGGCAGCCGGTCGCGGGCCAGTCACACGCAGTGGAGACTACCCGCGCCTCGGCTGATACAGAGCGGGACGCTCCTTCGGAGCACCCAGCTCTGTATCAGCCGCGGCGCGGGCAGTCTCTACTGCGCATGACTGCCGCACGCCCAGCAATGTCTACTGCGCATGTCGGGCGTTACACACAACTTAGCGAATTATTATATAGGATATATATATATATATATATATACACACACAGTAGAAAAAGAGAGCGCCTCAGATTTATGTGCCAATAAAGTATCCTTTTATTGTTACAAAGTACAATTACTAAAAACCATATGGACATCCTCAATATAAAAGTCTTTCACATATAGAC
Organism: Rhinophrynus dorsalis; assembly: GCA_037306005.1. Taxonomy (NCBI): domain Eukaryota; kingdom Metazoa; phylum Chordata; class Amphibia; order Anura; family Rhinophrynidae; genus Rhinophrynus; species Rhinophrynus dorsalis. Next base: position 28,027,740 of record CM074719.1, read on the forward strand.
TAATGCAACAATACAAAACTATCTAAAAAATTGCTAAAATGTTCAACAGTAACTGTACCCTGTGCAGTGGTGAACTCCTCCGTGTTTGTTTAATGAGGTAAAATCCACTTCCTTATGCTTGAATTTAAAATGTCCCAAATAAAATGACATTGTATTCTTTTCGTATCTTAAAGGAGCAGTAAACTTTTTTTATGAAAATATATATATTGTAGGGATTTTCCTATTGAGTAAAATAAGGGTACTCCCACTGCCCAGAAATTTATATTTGCAGAGTTATTACAGTTTAAACCCATGTGCCCTCTAGTGGTCAAATTCTAATTAGATTTCCTGTTAGATTCTAATGGAGAGGAAAGTCAGAAAAGTCAGAGACATACAGTTCTCCATAGAATGTAATAGAAACTGCCTGTCACTTCCTGTCAGTTAGAACTATCAGGAAGTAAACACAGTAAATTCACTTCCTGTCAGTTAGAACTATCAGGAAGTAAACACAGTAAATTCACTTCCTGGTTATTTAAACTGCTATAAATTTTGAATAAAACAACTGACAGCGATGGGAGTGACCTTGTTTTATTCAGCAGGAAATGTTCTATAAAATATGTGTTTTCATAAATAAAAGTTTACTGCTCCTTTAAAGTGTCTCTTTTCCAGTGACTGTTGCCGCTTTTAATTATATAGATCTTTTACCCTTGTTGGTAAGTTCCTGTATTTATATATTTTACATCTCCCGTCCTCCTGGACTTCCTACAGGCAGTTCTTTATTTCTTTTTTCCTCCCGACTTTATTATGTGTCCTTTTCTTCTTATTATTGCAGGCAGGAGGCTCGAGTTTTTGCACCTACAGAGTGAGGTGCGTATTCATCCATCTTCCTCTCGTCTGTAGGGGGCAGGTTACCGTCTTTGGTATATTAGCGGTCACCTCCAGTACACCAAAGTTCTTTAACTGGGATTTCCTTCAACATTAACATGTGGATATAATTTCAGTCACTGCACCTCCAGTCTCCAACGCGTTTCGTGCTGATTAACAACTCTTCCACACGGAGGAGTTCAGCACTGCACGGGTTACATTTACTGTTTAACATTTTAGCAATTTTTTTTTTAGATAGTTTTGTATTGTTGCATTAGTCTATATGTGAAAGACTTTTATATTGTGGATGTCTATATGGTTTTTAACAGATGAGAGTTGGTACCGTGTTAGCCTTAGAAATACAGGAGGCAAATATAGTTTTTGATACCTTTTATTGGCTAAGTAAGCAGATTTAGAATGCAAGCTTTCAAAACCTTAGGCCTCTTCCTCAGGCATGTTATAATATATATTTGCCTCCCATTTGGTTTTTACTAATTGTACTTTGTAACAATAAAAGGATACTTTATTGCGCTCTCTTTTTCTATTGTATACATCTTGTTCTCTTTTGTCACAAGTCACATAGTGACAAATAGATAGCAGCAGCCCAATGGAAATGTGCCAATACAGTTTAAAAAATTAATTCCTTTTTATCTTTTGGTTATACAATATGTTATGTCTTTAGGGCGCTATATGTGAGTGAGGGGTCTTCCACATTGAAAATGGACATTTATCCTAATCTGGGGGGTGACCCAACATGCACATTATTTTATTTTAATTATTTTATATTTTTATTTTTTAAATATTTATTTCTTACATATATATAATTTTTTTAAGCCATTTCCAATTAAGCCGAAGTGGGTAAAAAAAAAAAAAAAAAAAAAAAATCTTTGCCGACATAACATCCTATCTGCATTGAAACCAAGTGTCATAATTTTCAATATTGTTCTGAGTTAGAAAGATTTCCATTACATTGTAGGAAGCTTCTACACAGCCTTTCGGGGCAAATCATTTCACAACTTTATTGCCCTTAATTTAAAGGGAAAGTAATAGTTCATTTTATGTTTATTTCATATTGTAGAGAATAAAAAAATATAAACATCAAAGTAATTCTTATCTCTCAAACCTTTATGGTTTGAGAGATATACCTTTCTAAAGTTACATCTTCTTGGCAGTTTCACAGAAGTCAGCGAATAGTTGACGGATACAGAATCCGGTCATTTGACCGGCTGACGGCTCTTCAGCAGAGCCGAAATCATGCTCTTTAGAAATACATACTTCATTGGAACGGTCTACAAAGTGTGCTTGCAAACCAGGCACACTTTGTAGACCGTTCCAATGAAGTATGTAATTCTAAAGAGCGCAACCTCGGCTCTGCTGAAGAGCCTCCATTCTGTCAAATGACCAGCTTTTGCAGCCATCAGCTATGCGCTGAAACCGCCAGGAAGAAGTAGTGAGTTGTTTATATTTTTTAAATCTCTACTATATGAAATAAACATAAAATTAACTATTACTATCCCTTTAAAGAACTCCCTGCCTTTGTCTTAGTTGCATGCACCTTTTCTCCAGTCTTAATTGGAGGAGCTCTTGGTTTTTTGATGAGCTCTTTGATTAAATAGATCCTTGGAGAGATTTTAATTGGCCTCATTTGTATTTGTAACTAGCAATCACACCCCTCCTTAGAGATATGTTTGGCTAATTGCTCTTTATAAGTAAAATCCACTCATTTATTGGTTTTGCTGCATGTCTGTATTTTTTCCAGTTTTTTTCTACTTCATTGTCAATGATGAGTGCCCCCTCTACCTGTAGTCTGTAGATAGTGTCTGTGACTCCACTGTGTCTACAAAGGATCATAGGGGCTTTGTGTGTATCTCACCCTTTATTCTAAGTTCAGCTGAACAGCTGGAGCCCATTAATAGAAGACACACACGGAGTTCTTACACCCTTGCCAACATTTCCAAAATATTTTCAGGAACACTTTGCTACTGGTCAGTCCCACTGCAGCCAAGCTGTCCATTGTGCAATAAAGCAACAAAAGAAAACCTCTCCTAGCAGACTTATGGCCACGCGCACAAATGCAAAAGGGACTACATTCTAGTGAAACCCAACTGCACCATAGGGAAAAAATTGAAAATTCCGAAGGATTTAAGGACCAGAAGGGGTGTACAAATGTCTTGTGTATCTTTCTCGTCCTTAACCTTTTGAGTGCCAGAGCGCTGGCACACAAAGGGTTAAAGGCAGGGCTGTATTTACATCCCAGACTTCCCAAGGCAAGGCAGTCTAGGCTCACTTAGCTCTTCTCATGGCCACACCCCCAGTCCCATCCACTGATTCCTGGCACAGAAAATACCTTTGGCCTTCAACCCCTTAACAACCATTGATGTGCCAGGACCATCACGCCAGTCCCGGCACTTAATGACTGGTGATGGTCCTGGCATGTCATAGAATTCCGAGGTCGCCGTGCGGTTGCACTTCACTCAGTGACTCCAGAATCCATGAAGACAAAAAAAAAAGACCCCGGTCCCTAAAAGCTATGCCACGTCGGCCGGTCATTAAGGGGTTAAGAAACAAGGACAAAAGCCAGCACAGCTGAGGCACCGCCCTTCAAAATCTGGAGCTCTAGGCAGTTGCCTACTCTGCCTATTGGGAAATCCAGCCCTGGTTAAAGTCTTACGTTTGGGAAAAAAAAAAAAAAACCTGCCAGTAATTATAATGTCCGCCTCCATGGACAAACATCCAAGACTGATAAAATATATTATCAGTTCATCATATACCTCCATGGGATGGTCAGATCCAGTTCAGTACTCACCTTTAGTCTCACCTCAAACACAAATACAAAACTTGTTTAATAATTAAATATTTAATTTAAAGGGATAGTAATGTTTCATAATAAAAGCAGCTCTAATTAATCATCATAGTATTTGGACTTTGGAGAGTGTTATTTCAATTCTGTCAGAGTTGTAGTTCCAGAGTAATTCAATGACAAAGTGTCCCCCTCCCGCCCCTTTTACTGATGTAACACTGCTCAGCCAGAGCAGATGGGAGGTGCCCAGGTAGACTGCAGAGAGGGACAATCTTCAATTAAGATAAGGGAAAAACCTGAAAAACTTGTCAAGGGGGGCAGGGATTTCATTGTTCTCATAGGAAGAAGATTGTCCCCTGCTGTTATCTGTCTGGTCTATGGACTGCATTCCACATCTGAGAAGAGATGACTTACACTAGGTAAAAGGGGCGGGAGGGGGATATTTTATCATTCAATTACTCTTGAACTACAACTCTGACAGAATTGAAATAACACTCTCCATGGCCTAAATACTATGAAAATTAATTGGAGCTGCTTTTATTATGAAACATTACTACCCCTTTAAACAACAAAAAATATATACCACACATACACATATGTCACAAAACAGGAAGATTATAATTCACACACATTGAAGTATATATTTCATTTTGCAGAGTCCCACAAAAATGTATGAAAGTGCTTGCAATAATATTTTGTCCACTTCTTATGTTTTTCCTTACTAGGGTGACTACGTGTCCTGGTTTGCCCGGGACAGTCCCGGATTTTAAATGCGTGTCCCAGGTATCAGGCGGCTCCCTTACGGGACAGTACAAAGTCCGTGAATGAAGACTCCAGAGCACAGAGTCCTATACACTATACTATATACTGCCCATTTCTGCCTATTATCGCTTTCTGTCGCAGCAGTCAGTGGGCAGTTCTCCCTCTAATGTTTAGAACTAAGTGGTGCTCTCTACTAAGCATACCAGGGAAATTCCTCTGGGACTCATAAATGACACAATTCCTGCCACAAGGGACTTAAAGGGGAACTACCACCCCGCAAAAACTTCATCTTAATTAAGTCTTCATCTGGCGACTAGCTGCTTAGTAGCACTCCAAAAGGGACTGACAGCGCAGGCGCACGGACGTCACTATGGCAAGTCAAAAATCTTTTAAACCAGGTAATATTTCTGGTGACTAGAGCTACTAAGTAGATGAATATTTAATTAAGATGACGTTTTTGCAGGGTGGTAGTTCCCCTTTAATCATGGGTGGGGGCAGGGCTTAATGGGCTGTATATTACGGTGGGTGGAAAGTGGGCAGAACAGGGTGTGAAGGAAGAGAAGTGGGCGGGAAGTGGGAGGAACAGGGTGGGAAGGAAGAGAAGTTGGAAAAACAGGGTGGGAAGGAGGAGAAGTGGGCGGAAGTGGGAGGAACAGGGTGGGAAGGAGGAGAAGTGGGCGGAAGTGGGAGGAACAGGGTGTGAAGGAGGAGAAGTGGGCAGGAAGTGGGAAGAACAGGGTGGGAAGGAGAGGAAGTGGGAAGAACAGAGTGTGAAGGAGGAGAAGTGGGCAGGAAGTGGGAAGAACAAGATGGGAAGGAGGAGAAGTGGGAGGAACAGGGTGTGAAGGAGGAGAAGTAGGCAGAGATTCATACAAAACGCACCACCACCGGAGAATTAGCCTCTGTACCCGGAGACACAGGAATTCATTGCAAAAAACAGAGTTTCTGGGACAAACGGGAGTGTTCCCAAGTATGCAGATATGGTTTGAAGCTTGTGCTCAAAGCCACTGGTTCAGCCACCGGTCCAGGTCAACCACACCGACTCCTCTCTCCTTTGCTTGTCTTGCTCTTTTACCTCCCAAACAAATGGTGGGCAATCTGAAGCATCTAGCTATTCAGGAATACAATCCCATGGCTAGCAATGATGGGAACTGTAGTCCTGAACAGCTGGAAATCTTCAGGTTGCCCAGCCCTGACACAGACTGTCTGCTTTTGCCCAGTTATACTATTGATACAGGTTGTGCACAGGCAGCAGGTTTGCCTCTGCTCAGAGTCTGTACACCAGTCACCAGTCAGAGCAGGAAGTGGTAGGAGGCTTCATCTGACCCAGCTACAATAAGAGCTGTATCAGCTGAGTGATTCTGTCAGTATTAACAAGCGGATCACCCCAAATAAAGCCCCCACCAATAATGAGCCATATAGTGATAAGCTTAGAAATAGTACTTTTATCCAGCAGAAGTACCGCGTTATTAAGAAATCCTACTTGATCTGAGACTGACAGACAGGCTTCTTTCTTTAGAGGCATCTGCGATCCTGCACTGTCAGTCCCTTCCTGTTACCTTAAGGTACAATGCAGCGCCTCCTAGTGGAGACCGGGATGCACAGAACAGGCATGCAGATGTCTCTAAGGCAAGATCTCTGCGCTGATTCCTTGCCGTCAAACTCAGAAGTAGGATTTCTTAATAATGCTGTACTTATGCTGGATAATAGTACTATTTCTAAAAATGATCACTATATGACTAATTGTTGGAGGGGGACTTTATTTGGGGTGATAGTTCCGCTTTAAGGTGTTACATTGTATCACTATCCTGCTTTGATGGTCAACAGACCAGAAAATTCTCTGGAAACATATTAAGTAAACTTCCCATTAGAGACTAAAGAGCACAAGAAAATAGAAGAATCTAAAAAAACAAATAGTAAAGTAGGTAAATGACTTTACATATTATACACTTGCAGAATATGCAAATTCAAATACATTTTAGTATTGCTTTAAAGTGTTTTTCTTACTGGTTCATGCACTGGTTCAGGACAATGCTGCCACTTGTTTAGAGACTAGAGAAACATTAAAACAAAGAGAGGTGCTGTCCTCCTGTGGCCATGTGTAATACTGCAGTTCTTTTTAAAGAGACATTATCACCAAAAAGGAAAAGGGCTGAAATCCATTAAAGGGATAGTAATGTTTCATAATAAAAACAGCTCTAATTAATCATCGTCGTATTTGGGCCTTGTTATTTCAATTCTGTCAGAGTTGTAGTTCAAGAGTAATTGAATGATAAAGTATCCCCCTCCCGCCCCTTTTACTGATGTAACACTGTTCACCTCAGAGCAGAAGGGAGGTGCCCAGGTAGAATGCAGAGAGGGACAATCTTCAATTAAAGGGATAGTAATACTTCGTTTTAACTTTATTTTATTTTGTAGGCATTAAAAAAACATGAAGAATTATATAAGTCTTATCTCTCAAACCTTTATGGTTTAAGAGATATTCACAAGCAAAGTTTCCCCTCCCGCCCCTTTTTCCTAGTGTAAACCATCTCTTCTCAGATGTGAATCTGGTTGTAAGACCAGACAGATAACAGCAGGGGACAATCTTCTTTGTATGAAAAGAATGAAAGCCCTTCCCCCCTTGACAAGTTTTTCAGCTTTTCCCCTTATCTTAATTGAAGATTGTCCCTCTCTGCAATCTACCTAGGCACCTCCCTTCTGATCTGGTTGAACGGGGGGGGGATACTTTGCTTGTGAATATCTCTTAAACCATAAAGGTTTGAGAGATAAGACTTATAGCGTTCTTCATGTTTTTTTAATGCCTACAAAATAAAAATAAAACGAAGTATTACTATCCCTTTAAGATAAGGGAAAAAGCTAAAAAACCTGTCAAGGGGGCAGGGCTTTCATTGTTCTCACAGTAAGAAGATTGTCCCTTGCTGTTATCTGTCTGGTCAAGCAACCAGATTCCTCATCTGAGGTGAGCAGTCTTACACTAGGTAAAAGGGGCGGGAGGGGGCTACTTTATCATTCAACTAGCAATTTGGGACGGTGCTGCCCGTCATGTTATGCAGGGAATGTTTAGCTCCCCAGAATCCTGCCTGCTGATTGTTTAGAAATCAGCAGAGCTGTGCAGGCTCACAGACAGGGAATGAATATGCTGCATAATACAGATTGGACCATGGCCTTCCAGCTGTAGCTTGAACATAGTACCCATCATCCTCAGCATGCATGTGTGTGTATGTGTCTGCCAGTGTGTGGGGGGCATGTGTGTGTGTCTGTGGTGTAGGAGTGAGTGGCAGCCGTTTATTTTTAAGCCTTAAATAGTGGTGGGCGGGCTGGATAGTGGGGGCGGGCCAAAAATCACACCCCCATTGAATCACCCAATGGGACCAATAACTCCTACTTTCTGCCGCCCCTGGGTGTGCTTTGCCATATAGATATCATCAGTCATTCACAGTTTTAGACATCTAATATATATATATATATATATATATATATATATATATATATATATATATACGACATACGTAAGGCTGTCTGTGCCTCCTTCTGTGTATATTTTTTTTTAATTATATTTAAAAGGATATGAATCTTATTCATTAATATGCGGTAATGTCTGTTTGGTACTTTAAACCAGTGCTGGGCAACATGAGGCACGAGATTCTCATGTCACCAGTATTACACAGCGCATCCAGTACTTTATTTTATTAAATTTGTATTGGGCATCCAGCTTGACCAGATGAGCAAAATGCATTGTTAACCTCTTGAGTGCTGCTCGGTGCTGGTCTAGCTGGATGCCCAATACAAACATAATAAAATAAAGTACTGGATGCGCTGTTTAATACCTGCCTCTCTCATTACTATCTGTCAGTCCGCCTCTCTAGCTACTAGCCATCAGTCTACCTCAAACTGCTTGCTGTCAGTCTGTCTCACCCTCTATGACTCACCCAGCATGCTGTCAGTATGGCTGCCGCTGGAGGCCCAGGTCTCTGCAGTGCATTGGCTTCTGTGCAGGAGCAAGCCGGGTACCCTTCTGCCCTTTACTACTCTGCATTCTCCATCTTTTCTTTTTCATTGGAAGCTGAAACCTTCTGGCGCACATCACTGACGTCCCGAACCAACCCCACAATCACCTTCATCCGAAGTTCCCACAAGCGCACCAGCAGTTTCTGATAGTGTATAGGTGTACTCCAGGACCTGTCTGACATAGTTAAAGGAGCAGTAAACTTTTTTTATGAAAAAATATATATTGTAGGGATTTTCCTATTGAGTAAAATAAGGGTACTCCCACTGCTGAGAGATTTATATTTCCAGAGTTATTACAGTATAAATCCATGTTTTTTTACATTAGCAGTGCCCTCTAGTGGTCATATTCTAATTAGTTTTCCTGTTAGATTCTAATGGAGAGGAAAGTCAGAAAAGTCAGAGACATACAGTTCTCCATAGAATGTGATAGAAGCTGCCTGTCACTTCCTGTCAATTAGAACAATCAGGAAGTACACAGTAAATTCACTTCCTGTCAGAACTATCAGGAAGTCAACACAGTAAATTCACTTCCTGTCAGAACGATCAGGAAGTAAACACAGTAAATTCACTTCCTGATTATTTAAACTGCTATAAATATTGAATAAAACATCTGACAGCAGTGGGAGTGACCTTGTTTTAATCAGCAGGAAAAGCTCTATAAAATATGTGTTTTCATAAATAAAAGTTTACTGCTCCTATAACAAGTGATCTCTCTCTGTAGAAGCAGTTAATGTAATGTAATGTAAAGCCAGATTCAGGTATGCGTGCAATGCGGCTTTTTAAGGAGGCAACATTAGAATCTTGCTCTTATATGCAGGGTGAGATTCTCACGTCGCCCTTTACATCCATGCGACATGTCCACGTAATTTTCTCTTTTTCTTTCTCTTTTCTCTCCTATCTAGACTCTTTTGACGTATTAACCCTTGCTTTCTTTTGTTCTTCTCTTTCTTGTCAACTAACGCATTTCAGACCAGATCTGCATGAATATTGCTTATTGGATAGCTTATGCAGAGCATTTGTTCATTTTCTGTTCTTACTAGGTATAAGGAAGAGTTTATTTAACCTCTTGCACTTCTCAGGATTAGCTTCTTACTCATGTGTCCTTGCAGTCTTTTCTTGTTTTCTTTCTCCTTTTCGTGATTGTTTACTAATGCATTCCAGACTAGAATTGCTTAACCATAGATCGCTGGATAGTTTATTGTACAGGTGTTCATTTTCTGCTCGTACTGCGTATAGTAATGTGTAGATCAACTCTCCTGCATTTCTCAGGTTGAGCTTATTATCCATGACATAGCAATGTATTGTCTGTGTTTTCCTGTTACTCTTGCAATGCTCAAGTTTTGTATGTATTACAAGGGACCACTGTTATGCATAAGCAAACTTGTATTTTTTGGTCTGTTTTACACATTGCTTGTTCTTGGATTATGTTCTGTACAAGATTTTGTGTTTTGTACACTCTACTTATGTCTCAATAAAGCTTTTAAATCTTAAAGGGACAGTAATGTTTCATAATAAAAGCAGCTCTAATTAATCATCATAGTATTTGGACCTTGGAGAGTGTTATTTCAAATCTGTCAGAGTTGTAGTTCAAGAATAATTGAATGATAAAGTATCCCCCTCCTGCCCCTTTTACTGATGTAACACTGCTCAGCCAGAGCAGAAGGGAGGTGCCCAGGTAGACTGCAGAGAGGGACAATCTTCAAGTAAGATAAGGGAAAAACCTGAAAAACTTGTCAAGGGGGGAAGGGCGTTCATTGTTTTCATAGGAAGAAGATTGTCCCCTGCTGTTATCTGTCTGGTCTATGGACTGCATTCCACATCTGAGAAGAGATGGCTTACACTAGGTAAAGGGGGCCGGAGAGGAAACTTTGCTTGTGAATATCTCTCAAACCATAAAGGTTTGAGAGATAAGACTTATATCGTTCTTCATGTTTTTTTTAATGTCTACAAAATAAAATAAAACGAAGTATTACTATCCCTTAAAAAAAAAAAAAAAACGCAACTTTTTAAAAGGATACCCCTCTGTTTAGGCGATCAGACTTTGTGGTGTGTGTATAAGTGTATCGCAGTATATGTGTATATAAATTAGTGTACATAAATAAATTACTGTGGTCTTGCTCTAAATCATTTATTCAGTTACACAAGGAGGTGTCTGTAGGTTATGAAATAACCCAAACTTCTTTTTAATGCCCCACCCACCAGCCACACCACCAGTAATTTCACCTAAAACAAAAGTGTCCCTCTTTGGTCATTTGAAATGTTGCAACGTATGAAACAGCAGGTTATAAAACAGTGCCATTGTATATTACAAAAATACTTAGGATTTCATTTTTGCCATATAGAACTAAATAAAGAGTTTGGGGTGTATGCTAAATCAAAAAGATATTTTCATTTTAAGGTGCTAGTGTTCTCTGAAACATATGATAGCTTGTCTTCACGGAAACATGCAATAAAGCAGAACTCTGTATAAACTGAACGTGTGCATTTGTTAGGAAGACTTGATAGGATAAACATTTTAGATCTGTGAATAAATGATAATGACAATAGAGCAGATTATGGACTTAAAGGGATAGTAATGTTTCATAATAAAAGCAGCTCTAATTAATCATCATAGTATTTAGACTTTGGAGAGTGTTATTTCAATTTTGTCAGAGTTGTAGTACAAGAGTAATTCAATGACAAAGTATCCCCCTCCCGCCCCTTTTACTGATGTAACACTGCTCAGCCAGATCAGAAGGGAGGTGCCCAGGTAGATTGCAGAGAGGGACAATCTTCAATTAAGATAAGGGAAAAACCTGAAAAACTTGTCAAGGAGGGCAGGGCTTTCATTGTTCTCACAGGAAGAAGATTGTCCCCTGCTGTTATCTGTCTGGTCTATGGACTGGATTCCACATCTGAGAAGAGATGGCTTACACAAGTAAAAGGGGCGGGAGGGGAACTTTGCTTGTGAATATCTCTCAAACCATAAAGGTTTGAGAGATAAGACTTATATCGTTCTTCAGGTTTTTTTAATGCCTACAAAATAAAATAAAGATAAAACAAAGTATTACTATCCCTTTAAATTCCACTGATAGCGAATATCTTATCACCATTGTGTGTGTAAATTAAACTTTAGAGCCCAGTAGAGGCATCTTTTTGTAGCTGGCCAAATGGTACAAGATTTATTTCCCTTTTGATGTCTGAATAGGGCCAGTAAGTTTAGTGTGTAGAGAGTTGTGACTTGGATCCAAACAGGGGAGGGCTGGCAAATTCAGTCAAGTGGGCCATTTCTATATCGCTCAAGCCCACTGTCCCAGCCCATCCCCTTTTGTTAATTTTAAAATTGGCATTAATGTTGTGAAGTAAGGCAAGTGATACCACATAGCTTACAGCTGAAATGAGGCTACGCTAGTGCGCTCCTACAAAGTTTACAATTTCAGTAATGCTACACTAGTTTTACTATAGAGCTTACAAGGGAATGGATTATTCTACTAATGTAGCTCCATTTGGATTGTTCCTCTGTGGTGTCGTTTGTGTAGCTACATTTCAATTGTAAGCTCTATGCTATCACTAGTGTAGCTCCATTTACAGCATCAATTGGGAGATTTAGTGAGGAGCAGTGGCCCACCAGCCCAGACATATGACCGGCCCAGGGGGCAACTGCCCCCCTGGCCAGCCCTCCCCTGCAAACCATAAAGGTTTGAGAGATAAGACTTATATCATTCTTCATGTTTTTTTAATGCCTACAAAATAAAATAAAGATAAAACGAAGTATTACTATTCCTTTAACAGGGCATCATGTTAGCAGCATGAGTATGCAAACTCCTACCATGTAAAGTAGCTTGTGTAATAATGAAATGGAATTTTCTTCTTAAACAGAAGGTGGTAAAACTGAAGGGAATTAACACTTTGAATGCCAGAGGGGTGTGGACACCAGGTGACACTGCTAATATAAAAAAAACACAACTTAAAGCGGAACTTTCATCCGTTATAAAGTTGCCCTGCTATAATTAAGCAGGTAGCGACTAGTTTCTTAATATATATTTTACCTTTTAAAACTAGCCCGATGTAAAGAAATCCATCAATGAAGGAGACCGGAACCAAGGCTACAGCGCAGACATCTTGTCCTCACGCCTGCGCTGTCAGTCCCGGTCTCCACTGTATAGACTGCACTGCACCATATGGTTACCGGAAGGGACTGACGGCACAGCCGTGCAGACTGCGCTAACCCGGCCATCAGTCTCCTTCAATTATGGGTTTCTTTACATCGGGCTACTTTTGAAAGGTAAAATATATATTGAGAAGCTAGTCGCTACCTGCTTAATTATAGCAGGGCGACTTTATAGTGGATGTAAATTCCGCTTTAAACTTTAATGACTTTGAAATGAAACCTCTCCAAGCAGTGAGGTTTCTTGGAAAAGCCCTGAAATATTTGATATCTTGTTTATTCATAATAAAGATTTACTCCCCCATAAAGGGGAACTATCATCCCATATAAAGTTAAATCCCAAGAATTACCCATCTGGCGACTGGCTGATCAATAGTGCTAGTCGCCAGAATAATTACCTCCTTATAGAGAAATTCTATTGCTCCCGATACTGACAGCCAGAAAACAGTGCAGACATCTTTCCATAGTGACGTCTGCACACCTGCGCTGTCAGTCCCTTCGGTACCTTAAAGTACCAAGCAATGCCTCTTACAGCAGACTGGAACTGACAGCGCAGATGTCACTATGCAAAGAGGTCTGCGCTGTTTCCTGGCTGTCAGTATCGGGAGCAGTAGAATTTCTCTGTAAGGTGGTAATTATTCTGGTGACTAGCACTATTGATCAGCTAGTTACCAGATGGGTAATTCTTGGGATTTAACTTTATGTGAGATGATAGTTCCCCTTTAAGGTTACAGGTCTATTTTAACAAAATGACAGGGCTAGATTTCCGAATATTCAGAGTAGGCAACTGCCTAGCGGTCCACATTTGAGGGGAGGAGCCTCAGCTGTGCTGGTCACGCCCACATTCTGAGTTGTGGGTGTGGCCAGAGCAATCTCAATGTCCTGTCATCAGTTTTATACCCCTTTACAGACTATTATTTAATCCCTTGGATGCTAGAGAGATCTCCAACGCAGAGTTCTCTCTAGCAACCACAGAGTTAAAACCTCCTGGCTTTGCCTGTTATAGGCCAAGGGTATTTTCTGTGCCAGGAAACAGTGAATGGGTCTGGAGGTGGGGCCATGTGAGGAGTGGGGGTGTGGTCATGATCAGGGTGGGAAAGGAGGAGAAGTAAGAGGGAAATAAAAGAAACAGGGTGGGAAAGGGGGAGAAGTGGGAGGGAAATGGGATGAACAGGGTGGGAAATGAGGAGAAGTGGGAGGGAAATGGGATGAACAGGGTGGGAAATGAGGAGAAGTGGGAGGGAAATGGGATGAACAGGGTGGGAAAGGAGGAGAAGTGAGAGGGAAATGGGATGAACAGGGAAGGAAAGGAGGAAAAGTGAGAGGGAAATGGGATGAACAGGGTGGGTAAGGAGGAGAAGTGAGAGGGAAATGGGATGAACAGGGTGAGAAAGGAGGAGAAGTGAGAGGGAAATAAAAGGAACAGGGTGGGAAAGGAGGAGAAGTGGGAGGGAAATGGGATGAACAGGGTGTGTAAGGAGGAGAAGTGAGAGGGAAATAAAAGGAACAGGGTGGGAAAGGAGGAGAAGTGAGAGGGAAATAAAAGGAACAGGGTGGGAAATGAGGAGAAGTGGAAGGGAAATGGGATGAACAGGGTGGGAAAGGAGGAGAAGTGAGAGGGAAATGGGATGAACAGGGAGGGAAAGGAGGAGAAGCGAGAGGGAAATGGGATGAACAGGGAGGGAAAGGAGGAGAAGCGAGAGGGAAATGGGATGAACAGGGTGGGAAAGGAGGAGAAGTGAGAGGGAAATAAATGGAACAGGGTGGGAAAGGAGGAGAAGTGGGGGGGAAATAAAAGGAACAGGGAGGGAAAGGAGGAGAAGTGGGAGGGAAATGGGATGAACAGGGTGGGAAAGGAGGAGAAGTGAGAGGGAAATGGGATGAACAGGGAGGGAAAGGAGGAGAATTGAGATGAAAATTGGATGAACAGGGAGGGAAAGGAGGAGAAGTGAGAGGAAAATAAAAGGAACAGGGTGGGAAAGGAGGAGAAGTGGGAGGGAAATGGGATGAACAGGGATGGAAAGGAGGAGAAGTGGGAGGGAAATAAAAGGAACAGGGTGGGAAATTAGGAGAAGTGGAAGGGAAATGGGATGAACAGGGTGGGAAAGGAGGAGAATTGAGATGAAAATTGGATGAACAGGGAGGGAAAGGAGGAGAAGCGAGAGGGAAATGGGATGAACAGGGAGGGAAAGGAGGAGAAGCGAGAGGGAAATGGGATGAACAGGGTGTGTAAGGAGGAGAAGTGAGAGGGAAATAAAAGGAACAGGGTGGGAAAGGAGGAGAAGTGGGAGGGAAATGGGATGAACAGGGTGTGTAAGGAGGAAAAGTGAGAGGGAAATAAAAGGAACAGGGTGGGAAAGGAGGAGAAGTGGGAGGGAAATAAATGGAACAGGGTGGGAAAGGAGGAGAAGTGGGAGGGAAATGGGATGAACAGGGTGGGAAAGGAGGAGAAGTGAGAGGGAAACGGGATGAACAGGGTGGGAAAGGAGGAGAAGTGAGAGGGAAATGGGATGAACAGGGTGGGAAAGGAGGAGAATTGAGATGAAAATTGGATGAACAGGGAGGGAAAGGAGGAGAAGTGAGAGGGAAATGGGATGAACAGGGTGTGTAAGGAGGAGAAGTGAGAGGGAAATAAAAGGAACAGGGTGGGAAAGGAGAAGTGGGAGGGAAATAAATGGAACAGGGTGTTTAAGGAGGAGAAGTGAGAGGGAAACGGGATGAACAGGGTGGGAAAGGAGGAGAAGTGAGAGGGAAATGGGATGAACAGGGTGGGAAAGGAGGAGAAGTGAGAGGGAAACGGGATGAACAGGGTGGGAAAGGAGGAGAATTGAGATGAAAATTGGATGAACAGGGAGGGAAAGGAGGAGAAGTGGGAGGGAAATGGGATGAACAGGGTGTGTAAGGAGGAGAAGTGAGAGGGAAATGGGATGAACAGGGTGGGAAAGGAGGAGAATTGAGATGAAAATTGGATGAACAGGGAGGGAAAGGAGGAGAAGTGAGAGGGAAATGGGATGAACAGGGTGTGTAAGGAGGAGAAGTGAGAGGGAAATGGGATGAACAGGGTGAGAAAGGAGGAGAAGTGAGAGGGAAATAAAAGGAACAGGGTGGGAAAGGAGGAGAAGTGGGAGGGAAATGGGATGAACAGGGTGTGTAAGGAGGAGAAGTGAGAGGGAAATAAAAGGAACAGGGTGGGAAAGGAGGAGAAGTGAGAGGGAAATAAAAGGAACAGGGTGGGAAATGAGGAGAAGTGGAAGGGAAATGGGATGAACAGGGTGGGAAAGGAGGAGAAGTGAGAGGGAAATGGGATGAACAGGGAGGGAAAGGAGGAGAAGCGAGAGGGAAATGGGATGAACAGGGAGGGAAAGGAGGAGAAGCGAGAGGGAAATGGGATGAACAGGGTGGGAAAGGAGGAGAAGTGAGAGGGAAATAAATGGAACAGGGTGGGAAAGGAGGAGAAGTGGGGGGGAAATAAAAGGAACAGGGAGGGAAAGGAGGAGAAGTGGGAGGGAAATGGGATGAACAGGGTGGGAAAGGAGGAGAAGTGAGAGGGAAATGGGATGAACAGGGAGGGAAAGGAGGAGAATTGAGATGAAAATTGGATGAACAGGGAGGGAAAGGAGGAGAAGTGAGAGGAAAATAAAAGGAACAGGGTGGGAAAGGAGGAGAAGTGGGAGGGAAATGGGATGAACAGGGATGGAAAGGAGGAGAAGTGGGAGGGAAATAAAAGGAACAGGGTGGGAAATTAGGAGAAGTGGAAGGGAAATGGGATGAACAGGGTGGGAAAGGAGGAGAATTGAGATGAAAATTGGATGAACAGGGAGGGAAAGGAGGAGAAGCGAGAGGGAAATGGGATGAACAGGGAGGGAAAGGAGGAGAAGCGAGAGGGAAATGGGATGAACAGGGTGTGTAAGGAGGAGAAGTGAGAGGGAAATAAAAGGAACAGGGTGGGAAAGGAGGAGAAGTGGGAGGGAAATGGGATGAACAGGGTGTGTAAGGAGGAAAAGTGAGAGGGAAATAAAAGGAACAGGGTGGGAAAGGAGGAGAAGTGGGAGGGAAATAAATGGAACAGGGTGGGAAAGGAGGAGAAGTGGGAGGGAAATGGGATGAACAGGGTGGGAAAGGAGGAGAAGTGAGAGGGAAACGGGATGAACAGGGTGGGAAAGGAGGAGAAGTGAGAGGAAATGGGATGAACAGGGTGGGAAAGGAGGAGAATTGAGATGAAAATTGGATGAACAGGGAGGGAAAGGAGGAGAAGTGAGAGGGAAATGGGATGAACAGGGTGTGTAAGGAGGAGAAGTGAGAGGGAAATAAAAGGAACAGGGTGGGAAAGGAGAAGTGGGAGGGAAATAAATGGAACAGGGTGTGTAAGGAGGAGAAGTGAGAGGGAAACGGGATGAACAGGGTGGGAAAGGAGGAGAAGTGAGAGGGAAATGGGATGAACAGGGTGGGAAAGGAGGAGAAGTGAGAGGGAAATGGGATGAACAGGGTGGGAAAGGAGGAGAATTGAGATGAAAATTGGATGAACAGGGAGGGAAAGGAGGAGAAGTGAGAGGGAAATGGGATGAACAGGGTGTGTAAGGAGGAGAAGTGAGAGGGAAATAAAAGGAACAGGGTGGGAAAGGAAGAGAAGTGAGAGGGAAATAAAAGGAACAGGGTGGGAAAGGAGGAGAAGTGGGAGGGAAATGGGATGAACAAGGTGAGAAAGGAGGAGAAGTGAGAGGGAAATGGGATGAACAGGGTGGGAAAGGAGGAGAAGTGGGAGGGAAATGGGATGAACAGGGAGGGAAAGGAGGAGAAGTGGGAGGGAAATGGGATGAACAGGGTGTGTAAGGAGGAAAAGTGAGAGGGAAATAAAAGGAGCAGGGTGGGAAAGGAGGAGAAGTGAGAGGGAAATAAATGGAACAGGGTGGGAAATGAGAAGTGGGAGGGAAATGGGATGAACAGGGTGGGAAAGGAGGAGAAGTGAGAGGGAAATGGGATGAACAGGGAGGGAAAGGAGGAGAAGCGAGAGGGAAATGGGATGAACAGGGAGGGAAAGGAGGAGAAGCGAGAGGGAAATGGGATGAACAGGGAGGGAAAGGAGGAGAAGCGAGAGGGAAATGGGATGAACAGGGAGGGAAAGGAGGAGAAGCGAGAGGGAAATGGGATGAACAGGGAGGGAAAGGAGGAGAAGCGAGAGGGAAATGGGATGAACAGTGAGGGAAAGGAGGAGAAGCGAGAGGGAAATGGGATGAACAGGGTGGGAAAGGAGGAGAAGCGAGAGGGAAATGGGATGAACAGGGAGGGAAAGGAGGAGAAGCGAGAGGGAAATGGGATGAACAGGGTGGGAAAGGAGGAGAAGCGAGAGGGAAATGGGATGAACAGGGAGGGAAAGGAGGAGAAGCGAGAGGGAAATGGGATGAACAGGGAGGGAAAGGAGGAGAAGCGAGAGGGAAATGGGATGAACAGGGTGGGAAAGGAGGAGAAGCGAGAGGGAAATGGGATGAACAGGGAGGGAAAGGAGGAGAAGCGAGAGGGAAATGGGATGAACAGGGTGTGTAAGGAGGAGAAGTGAGAGGGAAATGGGATGAACAGGGAGGGAAAGGAGGAGAAGCGAGAGGGAAATGGGATGAACAGGGTGTGTAAGGAGGAGAAGTGGGAGGAGAAGTGAGAGTGAAATGGGATGAACAGGGTGGGAAAGGAGGAGAAGCGAGAGGGAAATGGGATGAACAGGGAGGGAAAGGAGGAGAAGCGAGAGGGAAATGGGATGAACAGGGTGGGAAAGGAGGAGAAGCGAGAGGGAAATGGGATGAACAGGGAGGGAAAGGAGGAGAAGTGAGAGGGAAATGGGATGAACAGGGTGTGTAAGGAGGAGAAGTGAGAGGGAAATAAAAGGAACAGGGTGGGAAAGGAGGAGAAGTGGGAGGGAAATGGGATGAACAGGGTGGGAAAGGAGGAGAAGTGAGAGGGAAATGGGATGAACAGGGAGGGAAAGGAGGAGAAGCGAGAGGGAAATGGGATGAACAGGGTGGGAAAGGAGGAGAAGCGAGAGGGAAATGGGATGAACAGGGAGGGAAAGGAGGAGAAGCGAGAGGGAAATGGGATGAACAGGGAGGGAAAGGAGGAGAAGCGAGAGGGAAATGGGATGAACAGGGAGGGAAAGGAGGAGAAGCGAGAGGGAAATGGGATGAACAGGGTGGGAAAGGAGGAGAAGCGAGAGGGAAATGGGATGAACAGGGAGGGAAAGGAGGAGAAGCGAGAGGGAAATGGGATGAACAGGGTGTGTAAGGAGGAGAAGTGAGAGGGAAATGGGATGAACAGGGAGGGAAAGGAGGAGAAGCGAGAGGGAAATGGGATGAACAGGGTGTGTAAGGAGGAGAAGTGGGAGGAGAAGTGAGAGTGAAATGGGATGAACAGGGTGGGAAAGGAGGAGAAGCGAGAGGGAAATGGGATGAACAGGGAGGGAAAGGAGGAGAAGCGAGAGGGAAATGGGATGAACAGGGTGGGAAAGGAGGAGAAGCGAGAGGGAAATGGGATGAACAGGGAGGGAAAGGAGGAGAAGTGAGAGGGAAATGGGATGAACAGGGTGTGTAAGGAGGAGAAGTGAGAGGGAAATGGGATGAACAGGGTGTGTAAGGAGGAGAAGTGAGAGGGAAATAAAAGGAACAGGGAGGGAAAGGAGGAGAAGCGAGAGGGAAATAAAAGGAACAGGGAGGGAAAGGAGGAGAAGCGAGAGTGAAATGGGATGAACAGGGTGTGTAAGGAGGAGAAGTGAGAGGGAAATAAAAGGAACAGGGTGGGAAAGGAGGAGAAGTGGGAGGGAAATGGGATGAACAGGGTGGGAAAGGAGGAGAAGTGAGAGGGAAATGGGATGAACAGGGAGGGAAAGGAGGAGAAGCGAGAGGGAAATGGGATGAACAGGGTGGGAAAGGAGGAGAAGCGAGAGGGAAATGGGATGAACAGGGAGGGAAAGGAGGAGAAGCGAGAGGGAAATGGGATGAACAGGGAGGGAAAGGAGGAGAAGCGAGAGGGAAATGGGATGAACAGGGAGGGAAAGGAGGAGAAGCGAGAGGGAAATGGGATGAACAGGGTGGGAAAGGAGGAGAAGCGAGAGGGAAATGGGATGAACAGGGAGGGAAAGGAGGAGAAGCGAGAGGGAAATGGGATGAACAGGGTGTGTAAGGAGGAGAAGTGAGAGGGAAATGGGATGAACAGGGAGGGAAAGGAGGAGAAGCGAGAGGGAAATGGGATGAACAGGGTGTGTAAGGAGGAGAAGTGGGAGGAGAAGTGAGAGTGAAATGGGATGAACAGGGTGGGAAAGGAGGAGAAGCGAGAGGGAAATGGGATGAACAGGGAGGGAAAGGAGGAGAAGCGAGAGGGAAATGGGATGAACAGGGTGGGAAAGGAGGAGAAGCGAGAGGGAAATGGGATGAACAGGGAGGGAAAGGAGGAGAAGTGAGAGGGAAATGGGATGAACAGGGTGTGTAAGGAGGAGAAGTGAGAGGGAAATGGGATGAACAGGGTGGGAAAGGAGGAGAAGCGAGAGGGAAATGGGATGAACAGGGAGGGAAAGGAGGAGAAGCGAGAGGGAAATGGGATGAACAGGGAGGGAAAGGAGGAGAAGTGAGAGGGAAATGGGATGAACAGGGTGTGTAAGGAGGAGAAGTGAGAGGGAAATGGGATGAACAGGGTGTGTAAGGAGGAGAAGTGAGAGGGAAATGGGATGAACAGGGTGTGTAAGGAGGAGAAGTGAGAGGGAAATAAAAGGAACAGGGAGGGAAAGGAGGAGAAGCGAGAGGGAAATAAAAGGAACAGGGAGGGAAAGGAGGAGAAGCGAGAGTGAAATGGGATGAACAGGGTGGGAAAGTAGAAGTGGGAGGGAAATAAAAGGAACAGGGTGGGAAAGTAGAAGTGGGAGGGAAATAAAAGGAACAGGGTGGGAAAGTAGAAGTGGGAGGGAAATAAAAGGAACAGGGTGGGAAAGTAGAAGTGGGAGGGAAATAAAAGGAACAGGGTGGGAAAGTAGAAGTGGGAGGGAAATATAAGGAACAGGGAGGGAAAGGAGGAGAAGTGGGAGGGAAATGGGATGAAAAGGGTGGGAAAGGAGAAGTGGGAGGGAAATAAAAGGAACAGGGTGGGGAAGTAGAAGTGGGAGGGAAATATAAGGAACAGGGTGGGAAAGGAGGAGAAGTGGGCAGAGTTTCAGTAGAAAAGCCTCAAATCTGAGAATCAGCCGCTGCCCCAGAGACCTGGTATTGAAATGTCAAAACCGGAGTCTCTGGGGCAAATCCCAGGTACGTCCATACATTTCTTCATTATAACTGCAGTTTCTTGTAGGTAGTGATCTTTATTGTCTGACTTTAGTTCTCTCCTCCTCACAACAACATTATGGGCTTCAATGGACCTGAATAAGGTAAAGGTAAGGTAAAGATTGTTATGGTTTGCAGCAGGTAAAAATTATATTATTTAATAGAATTTACATGATGGGCTACAGTGGCCCTGTCTGCGGGCCACAAATGGACCCTTGGCCTTAGTCTGGACATAATAATAATAACCCTTTATTTATATAGCGCACACAGATTCCGCAGCGCTTTACACTCATATTGGTCCCTGTCCCCATTGGGGCTCACAATCTAAATTCACCTGTCAGTATGTTTTTGGAGTGTGGGAGGAAACCGCACCCTACACCTTTTTATCACCTCCCATTTCTCTGGATTGTATGAGCAGAAAACCCCATTCATTTTTTTATGGCATTGGATATCACTCTGGCACTCAAAGGGATGAATTAACCCCTTGGATGCTAGAAGGTTTTCCAGTGCACTGGAAACTGTCTAAACTCCATTGGGCTAAAATTCCCATATATATATATATATATATATATATATAAAATATATCAGGGTTGTGGAATTTATATCGCCCAACCCCCGGAACATGTAGTTCTGAGCGAGGGGCGGGTACATTTTTAATCCCATTTAGCCCTGCTTCAGGCAAGTAGACCTGGACCGAAGGTGAAGCTGCAATTTTTTTTTTTTTTTTTTTAAATAAATAGCATCGCCCCCCTGTACTGCTGTCCTAAGTGCCCTGCAGTCTACTCTGAATCCCGAAGCCTACAGCTCCCTATTGACTCAATGAAGGGAAGCTATTGTGAACTGTGCATGCGTGTGTGCAGTGATGTCTTATCTGGTTGGGCCAACAAAAATGCTTGGAGCGCAGCTGAGCAGAGCGCACCAAGCCAGTTCTCCTGCAACTTTCTGGCACCAACATCACAAAGGTCCTCCTGTCTCATCTGCTGAGTGGGAGGCCGGCGGCAGCACTTCAGTGACCTGAGGTGGAGGAGGCTTCATTGAAGGTAAGCAATGGGAGCCAAGCAGGTGTGTCCATCTGCTGACTGACTGCTGTGAGTGACATCTTAGCATCTCACTGGGAAGAATAAGAGAATACATTCATTTTCATTTCCAGTATTCATAGTAAGTGCTTGAATGGTCTGTATAATTTGCAGGGGCCCATCACACTAAGGCTTAACCAGCTTTAACATATGAGCTGCATACCTTCCTAGTGCACAGCACAACAAGTACCAAGGATTTCTCTCCTACATTTATCCAGCACCCTCTCTCTAGAAAATAATTTGGACTATGCCTAACTACTTCCCCATCCTGTTGGTCTATGCAACATAGAGACATATATAGATGTTGACTCCAAAAAAATACCTGCACCCATCAAGTTCAATCCATGCCATATAACCCCTGTTGATTCAGAGGAATTTAGTAATAATAAAAAAAAGCAATTCCCAATCAATCCCCAAGTGGGTAAAAAAAATATTTCCTGACTCCAAATGTCAGTCTGATATTTCCCAGGATCAACAACCTATCTGTTTTGAAACAGACATTCAAAATTCTCAATATTGTCTGGAGCTACAAAGGTAAACATTCTTTTTTGAAAGCAAATACAGTATCTGCAAGCACAGCATCCAGAGGCCTCAAATTCAATAACTTTACTTCCCTTAATGCATACTTCCCAAGTATCCCTCTTTAGGAGGGACAGTCCCTCTTTTAGACCCAAATCCCTCTGTCCCTCTTTCACACCCTGATGTCCCTCTTTTTAGGAGATCAGATTGTGTGATGTGTATATTAAGTGTATCCCATTGCTCCACAGCAATAAAACTCACATTATTGTTTGTTTAAATGTCAGTATATGTGTTTATAAATTAGTCTGCTTAAAAAAATACTATGATCTTGTTATAAGTCATTTATTAGGTTACACAACGAGGTGTCGATAGGTCATAAAATAGGCTAAATATTCTCATTAATGTCCCGCCCACCAGCCACGCCCCCAGAAACACCCCCTAAAACACAAGTGTCCCTCTTTGGCAATTTAAAATGTTGGGAGGTATGCCTTAATGTAAAAAAAAACATGCATTTTTTTTAGTAAAAAACCCTTTCTTTGGTCTTAATAGATGACCTGGTTTTTGCTCCTCTCCTTAGAGAGTTCTTTTTATTGACCTTGAATGTATGTGTAAATGGTAATCATATCACCCTTTCTGTAATGTAAACAAACCCAGGCTGGCTAGTCTCTCTTTATAACTCAGATCCTCCAATCCCTTTATCAGTTTTGTTGCATGTCTCTGCACTCCTTCCAGTTCAAAAAATTTGTTTTTTTTAAGAGCTGGTGGCCCAAACTGTTCTCCATATTCTCAATGAGACATTACCAAGGATTTATACAGAGGTAGGATAATATTAGCATCCCTTGCTTCTACACTTCTTTTTATGCAGGATAGTATCCTATTTGCTCTTGCAGCAGCTGAGTGACTCTGCACACTGCTGTGAAGTCTATCGTCTGTCAGTACCAGGAGCGGATTGTAGGGGAATACCAGCACAGGCATTTTTTTTTATAAAGCAGCCAACTAGCTGCACCGACGTCCCTATCGACGCCCCCTTGTGGTCCCTGTGCAGCATGAGAGAGCAGGTGCCAGGATATTATGTTATATCCTGGCACTCTGCATTAACCCTTTGAGTGCCAGAGGGGTATGCAGTGCATTCAAAGGGTTAACAAGGAACGCAAAGGCTGTCACAGAGAGTGCCTGTGGCAACACAGACCTCTCCTTCAAAATAACATGGGAAGGTGAGGTGAGATCCTCTGATCTCCCCCACCGGCCCATGATCTAGCGGCCCAATGGGGAATGCCCGATCCCCCATAGGACAGTCTGCCCACGATCAGTACTCCTAAATCTTCATCTAATGCTTAGTAGTACAGCAATAGCCACAGTACAATGATACTCAACCTCAAGCATGATTAACCTCTCGAGGATCAGAGTGGTGCCCAATGCATTACAAAGCAATGCACACTGTACAACCATTTGGTCTTCAAGGGGTTAACTTGTGACAAAAGAGGAACTACTGGGTTATTTTTAACTCTTTGAGTGCAAAGCAATGCGTTGCGTACCCCTCTGGCACTCAAAGGGTTAAACATATTCGCTTGTAATGAGTTGGATACCCCCTGGAACTGAGAGGGTTAAACCTTAACGCAGTACTCAATGTCATGTTTTGTCACAAGTTAACCCATTGAAGACCAAATGGATGTACAATGTGTATTGCCTTGCAGGGCATAGTGCAACCCTCAAATGGTTAATCAAACATAAGCTTGAGCAGCATGCTACTGTGGATATTGCTAGCTGTTTTTCTTCCTTGTCACAGTGTCTTTAGTAGGCCACTAGTGAGTGATATCACTTCTGTCAAACAAATGGTGGCATTTACCCCCCTGAAACATTGCATGATGTTGTGTAGCTGTCAATAAACCTCGGCTTGCGCTGGGACTCTTTACACAGTTCTATAGAGTGTGTTCTCTACTTCTTTGCTGCTAACAGCCAACAGGAGGCTGTGGGAGATTATGCACTGCACTGCATCAGATTTATTGTGCAAGATAAGCCATATATAGTGGCCAACTCTTTCTAGGGGGCCTGAGTACGGTGGGGTCCGCCGGCATTGCAGAGACCTCCACTACGCCACTGAATGGCTGCTATTTGCTGCCAGATTCTATATTTCTATGTCAGCAGTTGCCAGCCAAGATAAGAAACAAGAGGGAAGATGCACTAAGGCATAATAAAGAGGTGATAAAGTGTGGATGACTTCTCCAGTGATATAACTTCTCCGAGTCCTATGTTATTCTATGTAAGGTCCAACAGGCTCTATAGAATAACATAGGAACTGGAGAGGTACTATCACTGGAGAAGTTATCTCCACTTTATCACCTCTTTCTCACACCTTAGTGTATAACCTCCAAGGAGTTGCAGCATAGTGCAGAGCCAGTAGACCTTCTTGGAAGCCTGACCCGGTCATAACCTCACCCTATAGATACACCTCTGCACAACTACCCTTAGGACCTGAGGAGAAGTGAAATTACCCTTAGGACCTGAGGAGAAGTGAAATTACCCTTAGGACCTGAGAAGAAGCTCATCCTAATAGCACCATGGGTTTTTTTTGACTGAACAAAGAAAAACACATTCACACCACATGAGTTCACTAGCAAGAACAAGTTTATTGTATATATGAGATGATGGATAATTACTGAAGTCTAGTCCCATATTGCCACACAGATCAAATGCATCAGGATCAGAACCCGCAGTCTTCCCCTTTCTGGCCACGAAATCATAGTGACCAATACATTACTGAAAATAGCCTGGGGTTCAACTTTTCCAAAATTATCTAAATTACTTAAAAACTAGTTTTCTAGGTTAAAAAAATAGCTAGTATAACTTATAGAGTCCCTTTAATCCTTTAAGTACCAGAGGGGTGTCTACTACATTGCTTTGCCTCTGGCACTCAAAGTGTTAAAGAATTTACCCTTAGGACCTGAGGAGAAGGGAAATTACCCTTAGGACCCGAGAAGAAGGGAAATTACCCTTAGGACCCGAGAAGAAGGGAAATTACCCTTAGGAACTGAGAAGAAGCTCACCCTAACAGCACCATGGGTTTGCTTGGACTGAACAAAGAAAAACACATTCAGACCACATTGAGTTCACTAGCAAGAACAAGTTTATTGTATATATGAGATGATGGATAATTACTGAAGTCTATTCCCATATTGCCTTACTGAAGTCTAGTCCCATATTGCCACACAGATCAAATGTATCAGGATCAGCTCCCACATAGTCTTCCCCTTTCTTGCCCCGAAATCATAGTGACCAATACATTACTGAAAATAGCCTGGGGTTTAACAGGCAGCGCAAAGTGTTTCTAATCCCTCTAGCACTCATGGAGTTAAAGGGATAGTAATACTTAAAATGTAAAAAAAAATATGTTGTAGGGTTTGTCCCCCTGAGTAAAACAAGAGTACTCCCACTGCTGAAAGGTGTTTCATTCAAAAGTTATTAATTTTCAAAGTTGAATTTTTTAGGTGCAATATCACAGTGGCCTGAAATTGTACAGTGGCGCTGTTGCTACACGATCCTATGGACAGCTCTGGTCAATTGACCATAAATCTCCATAGGATGGTGTAGCAACAGCACCACTGTACAATTTCAGGCCACTGTGATATTGCACCTAAAAAATTCAACTTTGAAAATTAATAACTTTTGAATAAAACACCTCTCAGCAGTGGGAGTACTCTTGTTTTACTCAGGGGGATAAACCCTACAACATATTTTTTTTTACATTTTAAGTATTACTATCCCTTTAAATGTCTGGTGACTGATCGCACAATGGCTTTGTGACAAGATTTATGAGGATTTGTGTACGTTTCACAAAAATCCCTGGATCTATTCAAATGCGCTGCCTGAAGCCTAAAGACTAAGATAAACACGTACCTGGTAAGAAGCTCTCTCATGTTGGGACCTTTCAAGAAAACCAAATATACGGATGTTGAAAGTAGCGTGCCCTACTCTCCCTCTTATCCAGGGGAGAGCTGGCAACATGTGGCCCAGGGGGAAAATAAAATCAAGTGGTCTGCTTCTACTATCATTCAAGCCCATTGTCCCAGCCCACTCCTTTAGTTCATTTTAAAATTGCGATTACGTTGTGAAGTAAGGCAAGTGATACCACAGAGCCTACAGTTGAAATGGGGCTGCACTACTGATACATTGTACGCTCTGTAGTAAGTAAAGTTACACTAGTGATACCATAGAGCTTACAATGGAAATGGGTTATGCTTGGATTGTAGCTCTGTGGTATCATTTGTGTAACTCCATTTCAGTTGTAAGCTATCACTAGCGGAGCCTAATTACAGCATCAAGTGAGAGATTGAGTGAGACAGTGGCCCACTGGCCCAGGCATATGACTGGCCCAGGGGGCAATCGCCCTCCTGGCCAGCCCTCCCCTGCTCTTATCTGCCCTCTCTAGGTGCTCACTTTATTTAACCCTTTGGGTGCCAGAGGGGTATGCAAATCACTGCTGTGCAATGCGCTGGATACCCCTCTGGCACTCAAAAGCTTAATCCTTGCAGCCAACATCTACCATTAACTTAATCAGTGGCCGCCGCAACTGATACCAGGGGCAACGGGGGACACTCTCTGGGAGTCCCCGGGGCGGGGTCGCAATATAACATAATGGCTCCCTATTTTGGGGCCCCTCCTAAATCCAGCAGCCACCCCCCGCACCGCCTCTGATTCTGGAGCAAACCAAAGTCAACAAACGCATTGGCATGCAAAGGATTATATCATATTTAGCCCTTTGAGTGCCAGACGGGTACCCAACGCATTGTTGCGCTCCCCTCTGGCACTCAGTGGGTTAAAAAGTGAGAATTTTGGAATTTGTACTTCTCCCTTATTGACAAACAAGTGTTAACCCGAAGTGCACCTCTTTAGTTTCCAGAATAGAGCCCGTATTCCCAACTGAGTCAGCTCACACCGTGTACAGAGGTCGGGGTCTTAAGGCTCCGCTCAGGGCCACAGGACACCTTTCGCGAAGGCTATGCAAAGTCAGTCACTCGAAGTTTTCAGCTTCTGTGATATCATTGGTTCAGAACGCAGCGAAGAGCAGCCAATGAAATATAAGAGCCAATCGTTCCACGCTTCAAATATACACCTCCCATTTAATGTCACGGAAGCTGATGTTTACTAGCTAGTTTGTTCAGCCCTTCATTGCTTTATAGGATCTGATTGGTTAGCCAGCCTAGCAGCGTGCTGCTATTGGTCATTAAGGTGACAGACTCCTCCCGCTAGGCTGTGCTTATCAGTGTGTGCAGCAGTCTTATGTCCCAGTAACCATGTCCTGGTCCAGCTGTGTGTCAGCGTTGTGTGCTCTGTCCGTCTGTCTCTTTTTGGGTGTCCGGACAGGCACTGCCTCCCTCATCCCCCCGCATAATGAAACGGCCCGTGTTGCTCGCTTTGTGGCCCATCACTGTGACTGGGGTGCCCTGGCCACTATCTCCAGTCACCCGCCTGTCACTGGGCAGCCATTCGCTAATGTGTTCTCTGTGAGTGACGGGCCCAGGAGGGCTAGCACAGGAGTGCCCTACTTTTACCTCACCTCTATGGAGATTTCCGTGCAGGATCTACAGGTCAGTGTGTGGGGCTTCTCTCTCAGGGGCCACTTACACGTGATACTCACCTCTATATGTGGTTCAGAAGAGTAGGTGTTACCATGGTGATGTGATTCCACAGCTAACAGGATTGATGGTACCACGGTGATGTGATAACTCAGGCAATTCACCATGATTGTTATATCTCGGGAGTTAGGCGACTGTGGTGAATATTTTACCATGGCTAAATGGTACGTCAGGTGATCTCTTATGATTCAGGTGACTTGAGTGATGGTGTTATGGAGGTGTGATACCCCAGGTGACTGGAGCGATGGTGTTGCCATGGTGATGTGATACCTCAGATGGCTGAAGTGATGGTGTTGCCATGGTGATGTGATACCTCAGGTGGCTGAAGTGATGGTGTTGCTATAGTGGTGTGATACTTCAGGTGGCTGAACTGATGGTGTTGCTATGGTTGTGTGATACTTCAGGTGGCTGAAGTGATGGTGTTGCCAGGGTGATGTGATACCTCAGGTGGCTGAAGTGATGGTGTTGCTATGGTGGTGTGATACTTCAGGTGGCTGGAATGATGGTGTTGCTATGGTGGTGTGATACTTCAGGTGGCTGGAGTGATGATGTTGCTATGGTGATGTGATGCCTCAAGTGACTGGA
This sequence comes from Rhinophrynus dorsalis, assembly GCA_037306005.1. Lineage (NCBI taxonomy): Eukaryota > Metazoa > Chordata > Amphibia > Anura > Rhinophrynidae > Rhinophrynus > Rhinophrynus dorsalis. The sequence goes on from CM074719.1 coordinate 28,056,404, forward strand.
GTTTGGGTGCTAACTTAATATGATAATGTGATAACTCAGTATCTAGGTGACACTTGTAAAGGCCTTAATGTGTACTGGTTCAATGGGGACAAGTCATCGGTCTTAGCTATCCTTGCAGTAGTCACCGGCCAGAGGATGAAGGCTGCTTTCCCCTAGTCTGCAAAATACAGAGTGGGATTGGCTATGACACTGCTTAAAGGGATAGTAATACCTAAAATGTAAAAAAAAATATGTTGTAGGGTTTATCCCCCTGAGTAAAACAAGAGTACTCCCACTGCTGAAAGATGTTTCATTCAAAAGTTATTAATTTTCAAAGTTGAATTTTTTAGGTGCAATATCACAGTGGCCTGAAATTTTACAGTGGCGCTGTTGCTACACCATCCTATGGAGATTTATGGTCCTGAGACCAGAGCTGTCCATAGGATCGTGTAGCAACAGCGCCACTTTACAATTTCAGGCCACTGTGATATTGCACCTAAAAAATTCAACTTTGAAAATTAATAACTTTTGAATGAAACATCTTTCAGCAGTGGGAGTACTCTTGTTTTACTAAGGGGGATAAACCCTACAACATATTTTTTTTTACATTTTAGGTATTACTATCCCTTTAAGTATTAATCCCTAAGCTTCTAGAACAACATAGAGAGATAGTCTTTCATTTAGATTTTAGAGTTACATTTTTGGATTCTAGAAATGTTTCCAATGCATTCCATAACAATGCATTGGAGACCTCTCTGGCATTTAGGAATTAAAACCCCCATTTAAATTGTTGGGAATTTTTAGAATTGTTATTGTTCCCTCGGGTTTATTTGTTTTTCTCCTGGATTACTCCAGTTTTCTTTTGTGCATAAGGCCTATACCAGTATTATTATATACCCAAGGAATCAGTTAAATACAGTGATGGTGTTAATTTGGGGATGTGTTATGTCAGGAGCCAGATGACTGCATATGTACTGTTACTGTAGTTATTGGATACCCAAGGTACTCAGTCCGCATAGTAACAGTCTAACTGCACGCATCTGACGCCACATTCATACTATACAACAGAGGTAGGCAACATTTGTCTCTCCAGCTGTTGGGCACTACAGTGCCCATCATCTCCAAAGGAGAGACAACGTTTGCGTACCATTGCTGTACAATAATACATTTCTTTATATTACTGCCCATCAGTCGGGTGACCTGACTGATACTGTACACTAGCAGTGTTGCTGCTCGGCAGTCAGGAGATCTGATACTGTACACTAGTAATGTTACTGCTCGACAATCAGGTGACCTTACTGATATTGTACACTAATAAAATTGCTCCTGTGTTGTCAGGTGACCTCACCAATACTGTACCCTAGTAATATTACCACTCTGCAGTCAGATAACCTCACCGATACTGTGTACTAGTAATGTTACAGCTCTGTAGTTAGATGACCTCTAATACTACACACTAGTATTATTACTGCACTGCAGTCAAGTGAGTTTACTGATACTGTGCAGAGCAGTAATATTACTAGTGTAGTGAGGTGACCTCACTCATACTGTACTCTTGTAATATTACTGCTTTGCAGCCAGGTGACCTCATGAATACTATACACTAGTAATATTGTTGCTCTGCAGTCAGGTGCCCTCACTGGTACTATACACTAGTAATATTAGTGCTCAGCAGTCAGGTGACCTCACTGATACTGTACACTAGTAATATAGTGCTCAGCAGTCAGGTGACCTCACTGGTACTATACACTAGTAATATTACCGCTCTGCACTCAGGTGACCTCACTGATACTATTCACTTGTAATATTACTGCTCTGCACTCAGATGACCTCAAGGGTACTATACACTAGTAATATTACTGCTGTGCAATCAAGTGACCTCACTGATACTGTACACTAGTAATACCCTCACTGGTACTATACACTAGTAATATTAGTGCTGTGCAATCAGGTGACCTCACTGATACTGTACACTAGTAATATTACTGATTGGCAGTCAGGTGACCTCACTGGTACTATACACTAGTAATATAGTGCTCAGCAGTCAGGTGACTTCACTGGTACTATAAACTAGTAATATTACCGCTCTGCACTCAGATGACCTCAAGGGTACTATACACTAGTAATATTACTGCTTGGCATCAGGTGACCTCAGCGATACTATACACTAGTAATATTACTGCTCTGCAGTCAGGTGACCTCACTGATACTGTTCTCTAGTAATATTACTGCTCTGCAGTCAGGTGCCCTCACTGATACTGTACTCTAGTACATAATTCTCATTGGGAAGAGATGCACTAAGGCATGATAAATAGGTGATAAAGCAGTGATGACTTCCCCTGTGATATCACTTCTCCAATTCCTATGTTATTCTGTGGATCATGTGTACTAAGATTTCTCCATCTTTGTACATCGGCTCCAGAGAATAACATAGGAATTGGAGAAGTGATATCCCTGGAGAAGTCATCTCCACTTTATCACCTCTTTATCACACCTTAGTGCATAACCCCCAGTGTGTTTTCTATCAGAAATGTGTCTTGTGCACCTTCATCTCCCCATCACATGCCCTTTGTTCAAGTGAAATAATTCTGGGAAGGTACAGGACAATCACCCTCCCACCCTAAACCAAATAAAATTCTGGCTATGTGCCTTTGACAACTGCTAGCTTGCTCAGTGGTTGTACTTACAAAGTGACATGGCAGATCCCTCAGTGCTACAGTAAGACTAGGGTCGTATGTTCAAAAGAAATGTGGAGTATTGGGAAAACCATTTGCAGTATAGGAGAGACCTAAAAATTCCGCAAATTCCCAATGATTTAAAGGGGAACTACCACCTCTTCAAGAATTTAACTTCAATAAATCCCCATCTGGCGACTAGCAGCTTAGTAGCGCTAATCACCAGAATTATTACCTTATTCCAAAGAAATGTGCATTGTTCTGTGGCTGACAGCAAGACTGATCGCGGACATCTTGCCATAATGACGTCCGCACCTGCGCTGTCAGTCCCAGCCGGGTCTAGGAGGCGTTGCTAGGAGCCGGTTGGCTCTGGAAGGGACTGACAGCGCAGTCATTGAATGTAATATTCATCCATTTACTAACTGTAAATGCTATTTACCAGCAATGTTTGTTTAAAAGGATAGTAATGTTTCACAAAAACAGCAGCTCCAATTAAAGGGATAGTAATGTTTCATAAAAACAGCAGCTCCAATTAATCTTCATAGTATTTGGGCCATGGAGAGTGTTATTTCAATACTGTCAGAGTTGTAGTTCAAGAGTAATTGAATGATAAAATATCCCCCTCCCTCCCCTTTTACCTAGTGTAAGCCACCTCCCCTCAAATGAGGAATCTGGTCTCTTGACCGGACAGATCACATCAAGGGACAATCTTCTTACTGTGAACATAAGGAAAACCCTGCCCCCTTGACAGGTTTTTCCTTATACTCACTGAAGATTTTCCCTCTCTGCGATCCATCTGGACAGTCTTGCTGGTCTGAGGGGAGCAGTGTTACATCAGTAAAAGGGGCGGGAGGGGTGATACTTTATCATTCAATTACTCTTGTACTACAACTCTGACAGTTGAAATACCATGAAGATTAATTGGATCTGCTTTTTATTGTGAAACATTACAATCCCTTTAACTTCTCCTGAAGCATTTATATGGGGAGATAAGAATGTACAGATCAGCATTGCTCAAGTGTTTGGTTATCGTTCTTGTACACACTTAGGGCTCAAGTGAAAAGTTGAGCAATTCTGAAACAAACCGATTGCAACACAGGAAATAAAAATTCCTATTTACCTGTATGCTGAGGGGGGGGTCTCCAATGCTTTGCAAATCAATTTTATGAAGACCTCTTTAGTACCCAAGGGGTTAACCCTTTGAGTGCCAGATGGGGTGCGCTCATGCATGTTGCATACCCCTGAGGTTCAAAGGGTTAAAGGAGCTGTAAACCTATTTTTTTCTCTGTGAAAACCTATATGTTATAGATTTTTCCTGCTGAGTAAAACAAACAATAGTGCCCCCACTAACGGAAGTAATCCTATATAATAATTCGCAAAATCGTGTGTAATGCCACGTCATGTGCAGTAGACACTGCTGCGAGTGCTGCAGTCATGCGCAGTAGAGACTGCCCGCGCCGCGGCTGATACAGAGTGGGGCGCTCCGAAGGAGCATGCCGCTCTGTATCAGTCGCGGTGCGGGCAGCCTCTACTGAGCATGACTGCAGCGTGACCGGCTGCCAGTGGCACTGTGGCCCGTGTTACGGGCTGTTCAACTAGTTTTATATAAAAGTTATAACCATTTACAAATGTTATACTCTTTAAAACGGAGCTTTCAGATAATAGCAAGTCGCCATACTAGCTTGAAAATAGATGTCTTACCATAAAAAATAGATGTGTCTAAAGGAATCCGTCCCGTTTGGAGACCGGAACCCAGGCTAGAGCGCAAACATCTTGTCTGTGCGCCTGGGCCGTCAGTCCCGGTCTCCACTGAGTAGACTGCTTTGCACCATATGGTCACCAGAAGGGACTGACGGCGCAGGCGCACAGACCGCACTAACCTGCCCGTCAGTCCCTAAACGGGACGGATTCCTTTAGGCACATTTATTTTTTTATGGTAAAACATCTATTTTCAAGCTAGTTGCCATGCTATTATCTGAAAGTTCCGCTTTAATAAGAGATCCAGGGAGTTTACTTCCTGAAACTTCACACTGACAGGAAGTGACTGAGCAGTTTTTATCACATTCTGTGGAAACCTGTTGTCAATGACTCACATTTCTCATAGAATAACAGATTAACCCCTTAAGGACTAATGATGTGCCAGGACAGTCACAGTTTTTTTTTTTTTGTTTTTTTTTACTCTTAAAGACCAGTCACAGTCCTGACACATCAAGTACTTTTTTACTTACAGGGCTCCTACGGGAGATCAGACTGTGCGGTGTGTATATAAGTGTATCACCCCGGTGTCCCTGTGTTTAGGAGATCAGACTGTGTGGTGTGTATATAAGTGTATCACCCCGGTGTCCCTGTGTTTAGGAGATCAGACTGTGTGGTGTGTATATAAGTGTATCATCCTGCTGTCCCTGTGTTCAGGAGATCAGACTGTGTGGTGTGTATATAAGTGTATCACCCTGGTGTCCCTGTGTTTAGGAGATCAGACTGTGTGGTGTGTATAGAAGTGTATCACCCTGGTGTCCCTGTGTTTAGGAGATCAGGCTGTGTGGTGTGTATAGAAGTGTATCACCCTGGTGTCGCTGTGTTTAGGAGATCAGACTGTGTGGTGTGTATATAAATGTATCACCCTGGTGTCCCTGTGTTTAGGAGATCAGACTGTGTGGTGTGTATATAAGTGTATCACCCTGGTGTCCCTGTGTTTAGGAGATCAGGCTGTGTGGTGTGTATATAAGTGTATCACCCTGGTGTCCCTGTGTTTAGGAGATCAGACTGTGTGGTGTGTATATAAGTGTATCACCCTGGTGTCCCTGTGTTTAGGAGATCAGACTGTGTGGTGTGTATATAAGTGTATCACCCTGGTGTCCCTGTGTTCAGGAGATCAGACTGTGTGGTGTGTATATAAGTGTATCCCCCTGGTGTCCCTGTGATTAGGAGATCAGACTGTGTGGTATGTATATAAGTGTATCACCCTGGTGTCCCTGTGTTCAGGAGATCAGACTGTGTGGTGTGTATATAAGTGTATCCCCCTGGTGTCCCTGTGATTAGGAGATCAGACTGTGTGGTGTGTATATAAGTGTATCACCCTGGTGTCCCTGTGTTTAGGAGATCAGACTGTGTGGTGTGTATATAAGTGTATCACCATGGTGTCCCTGTGTTTAGGAGATCAGACTGTGTGGTGTGTATAGAAGTGTATCACCCTGGTGTCCCTGTGTTTAGGAGATCAGACTGTGTGGTGTGTATATAAGTGTATCACCCTGGTGTCCCTGTGTTCAGGAGATCAGACTGTGTGGTGTGTATATAAGTGTATCCCCCTGGTGTCCCTGTGATTAGGAGATCAGACTGTGTGGTATGTATATAAGTGTATCACCCTGGTGTCCCTGTGTTCAGGAGATCAGACTGTGTGGTGTGTATATAAGTGTATCCCCCTGGTGTCCCTGTGATTAGGAGATCAGACTGTGTGGTGTGTATATAAGTGTATCACCCTGGTGTCCCTGTGTTTAGGAGATCAGACTGTGTTGTGTGTATATAAGTGTATCACCCTGGTTTCCCTGTGTTTAGGAGATCAGACTATGTGGTGTGTATATAAGTGTATCACCCTGGTTTCCCTGTGTTTAGGAGATCAGACTGTGTGCTGTGTATATAAGTGCATCACCCTGGTGTCCCTGTGTTTAGGAGATCAGACTGTGTGGTGTGTATATAAGTGCATCACCCTGGTGTCCCTGTGTTTAGGAGATCAGACTGTGTGGTGTGTATAGAAATGTATCACCCTGGTGTCCCTGTGTTTAGGAGATCAGACTGTGTGGTGTGTATAGAAGTGTATCACCCTGGTGTCCCTGTGTGTAGGAAATCAGACTGTGTGGTGTGTGTGTATATAAGTGTATCACCCTGGTGTTCCTGTGTTTAGGAGATCAGACTGTGTGATGTGTATCACCCTGGTGTCACTGTGTTTAGGAGATCAGACTGTGTGGTGTGTGTATATAAGTGTATCACCCTGGTGTCACTGTGTTTAGGAGATCAGACCGTGTGGTGTGTATATTAGTGTATCACATTGCTCCACAGCAATAAAATTGACATTAATGCTTGTTTAAACATCACTATATGTGTTTATGAATTCGTTTGTGTAAATAAAATACTTTGGTTTTGTTCTAAATCATATATTCATTTACACAAAGAGGTGTCAATAAGTCATGAAATAACCTAAAACTTGTCAGTAATGCCCCAACCACCAGACATGCCCCCAGCAACACCCCCTAAAATAAGCGTCCCTCTTTGGCCATGCCAAATATTGGGAGGCATGCCTAAAGGGTTATCTAATATCTAATCTTACCTTAGGCTGACAGGTCCACTTTAAGCTGCGTGATTCAGCAGTTTTTTTTATTTCTTGCTCCTTTGTACTTTAATGAATCAGCAAATACAAAGCACAAGCTATGTGTGTTTTGCAAGAAAATCAGCAGTCATACCATATCTTGAAACTGCACACCGCCAGGCAGCTTGGATCAGCACTTCTCTGTTTATGTTTAAAGGGATAGTAATACTTTGTTTTAACTTTATTTTATTTTGTAGGCATTAAGAAAACATGAGAGATATTCACAAGCAAAGTTTCCCCTCCCGCCCCTTTTACCTAGTGTAAGCCATCTCTTCTCAGATGTGGAATCCAGTCCATAGACCAGACAGATAACAGCAGGGGACAATCTTCTTCCTATGAGAACAATGAAAGCCCTGCCCCCCTTGACAAGTTTTTCAGGTTTTTCCCTTATCTTAATTGAAGATTGTCCCTCTCTGCAGTCTACCTGGGCACCTCCCTTCTGCTCTGGCTGAGCAGTGTTACATCAGTAAAAGGGACGGGAGGGAGACACTTTGTCATTGAATTACTCTTGAACTACAACTCTGACAGTATTGACATAACACTCTCCAAGGCCCAAATACTATGATGATTAATTAGAGCTGATTTTATTATAAAACATTACTATCCCTTTAAAGGAACACTAACATGCCAACATTAAAGGGATAGTAATACTTAAAATGTAAAAAAAATATGTTGTAGGGTTTATCCCCCTGAGTAAAACAGGGGTACTCTCACTGCTGAAAGGTGTTTTATTAAAAAGTTATTACAGCTATTACAGTGGTGCTGTTACTACACCATCCTGTGGACAGCTCTGGTCCTGGGACCATAAATCTCCGTAGGATGGTGTAGCAACAGCGCCACTGTACAATTTCAGGCCACTGTGATATTGCACCTAAAAAAATTCAACTTTGAGCTGTAATAACTTTTGAATAAAACACCTTTCAGCAGTGGGAGTACCCTTGTTTTACTCTGGGGGATAAACCCTACAACATATATTTTTTAAGTTTTAAGTATTACTATCCCTTTAAGCTGAGTTATATATATTTGCTAGTTACAAAGCCAGTATACACGGGCTGATCTGCAGCAGGGAGCTCCGGATGGCTCACAGCCTGTCTGTGCTCCCGGCTCCGGGGCAGCAGCAGAGGTGATGGGTGACAGTTTGTCACCCAGCCGCCTCCGCTGCTGCCCCGGATCCGGGAGCACAGACAGGCTGTCAGCCTTCTACCCATTCTGCAAGTCTCCACTGCGCATGCGCGGTTACGCACACAGTGAGCAACGCATTATATGACTTTATGTTATAGGATATTTGTAGCTATCATGTACTTCAATTTTGTATTTGTAAAATGTAGTTATTTTATGTTTGAGCCCTCCATTCTTTATACATATGCATACTATCCTATCTAAGCACATTTTGGATAATTGTTTGTGCAGAGGTAATACTGTTAATGTATTGAAATTGGTACCAATTGTTCTTCTGTTCAGAAGACCTGTTACTTTATCTCAGTCCATTTAAAGATAATGCAGAACAATCAGGGCTGGATTTACAACTCAGGCACCCCTAGGCAAAAGACCCTCCGGCGCCCCTAGCACGGCCCCTAACCACGCCCCTCGCTTAGCCCCACCCTTCACTTAACCACACCCCCTTTGTGGCCAAACCCATTTTTAGATTTATTCTTCACAGTACTGTGGCAATTTTCCCCCTTAACCCTCTGGGTGCCAGAGGGGTACGCAGTGCACACAAAGGGTTGTGAACCACCCTTCCACCTTTATTCACCTCTCTCCCCAGTTTAACCCTTGTGCACCTGTCTCTTCCCTTTAACCCTTAACAACCTCTCTCCCTCATTTAACCCTTTGCACCTATATCTCCCTTATCCTTGTCTATCACCCCTTTCTCCTTTAACCCATATATTCTTTTCTTTACCCCCGGTCTACCCCTCGCCCCTACCTATCTTTCCTCCTTAACCCGTGTCTACTTTTCACCCTTTAAACCTTGTCTGCCATTCTCTCCCCTTAACCCCTGTCTAACTTTATTACCCATCTCCCTGCTTTCTCACCCCTTAATCACTTCATTCCCTCTCTTACTTATTAACCATTTTCGCCTTACGTTTAGCTATTTTCGCAAATTCTCTCTCTCACAACCCTATTGCCCCACTTCTGCTTGCCTTCCTGCCCAGGCACAGAGGGGAGTGGGCTCTTTCTGGCAGTGTGGTGTGCAAGTAGACGCACTGATCTCTGCTTTTGTATAACGAATCACTGGGATACAGGATATGAGGGAACTGCTGTTCCCCCACATCATCTGATGTCCAAAACACAGGGGATGGTCTGACATTGTTACCCACACAAGCACCCATCCTCTGTCTTTCTTTTTTTCTCTTTATACTACCAAGCTCCCATTTAACCCCTTTGGATTCTAAAGAGGTCTTCAACGCATTGCGAAACAATGTATTGAAGGCCTCTCTGGCATCCAAGTGGTTATTCGGCTTTTTTGATGTCTATTTAGAATTTTAAATGTAGTAAACATGGTTGCCCATCCTTGATCTAGAGAGAGACATCTTATCAACGGTTTCTTTTTGGTGAACACTTATGTCTCTTTTTTTCTTTCAGGTGAACCCAAATGCATCTCTCACAATGTCTTTGGCTCAGACCCCGTACTGCAGGAAAGAGGGATATGATCCCCAAAGTCCACTGTGCGCCCACATTATACTCTCCGGAAGCATTCAGATGGTGATTGGCGTTGGCATGTTTATCTATCTCTTCTGCTAGAAGCTGCTGTCTAAATGTTACACAATCCTGGTCACATCCAGCCACAAAGTTCTAACCACTAGAGGGCGGGCTAAGTCCTACTTCCTGTCTCCATGATGTTTTTTCTTGGGGTTTGCAGCCATTTTGTCATAGTCCAGCACTGGGTGTCGATTTTTGTTACAGCAGTCAATGGCCAGTTCTCTCTCTAGTGTTTAGAATTCTGTGCACCCAGCAAGATAGATAACATTTTGGATGTTAAAATAGTCTCCAAGTCCAATGTTATTCTATGGAGTCAATGCACTAAGATATCTCTAAATTGAGAGCTATTTTATTCTTTTGATATGTCGCCCACTGTTGAGCTACCAACCAAAATGCTGCATTAAACATGTCATCAGAATGAAAAGAGCGACATAAGAATCTTGTCCGCATCAAAAGGATGAGATTCTGATGTCGCATGCTGAAACTTTGCACGTTTATATTGTAATTAATTCACAGTCACTGTTACTGTTGCAACACCGTAAAGACCATAAAGTCTAGCCGCAGTACCTCTGTGAGGAAAAAGGGGCAGGAGGTCACTTTGCAGGTCTGAGGTATCCTAAAGCATGTAACCCTTTGAGTGTCAGAGAGGTAACCAACACATTGCGTGTGTTGGACACCTCTTTGGCACTCAAAGGGTTAAGAAAGCAGCAAGTAATTGAACTTCAAGTCCCCTTCCCCCTCGGAACCGCAAAGTGACCTCCAGCCCCTTCCGCCGCACAGAGGTACTGCAGCTAGACTTTACGGTCCTTACGGTGGAGCAATAGTAATCCTATGGTCAAGTCAGGTCGACAGTGAATCCTATATAATAATTCGCTAGGATGTTTGTCAGAAGCCGTCATGCGCAGTAGAGACTGTCTGAAGGCACAGAATGCTGGGAGGTGTAGGAATGCTGGGAAGTGTAGGAATGCTGGGAAGTGTAGAAATGCTGGGAGGTGTAGGAACGCTGGGAGTTCTGTGCTGGGAGCATTCTGTGCTTTCAGGCAGTTTCTACAGTGCATGACTGCGTTGGCGGCAGTACGCAGAGCAGGACCGGCCTCTGTACACGGCTTTTACACTAATTACAATATAAAGCAGTGACTTACAATATAAGCGTGCAATGTTTCAGCACACGACATCAGAATCGCGTCCTTTTGATGCAGACAAGTTTCTTATGTCGCTCTTTTCATGCCGGCGATATGTGTAATGCGGAAAAGTGACCACCACTTTATCACCTCTTTATCATACCTTGGTGCATAGTTCCCCTGGTCTATCTGATAGGAGTGAACCATGTTTGGAAGAGTGAAGTCAGTGATAGTGTTACAGTTTCAGTATGCAAAGAACAATCTGTTAGGCTCTCAGCAAGTATACATATAACACCCCAAAATATAATACCAAAATGAATAATAATCAGTGGTCACCCGTTTGTTAACTAAAACATATTAGTGAATCCTCACCATGCATTAAGCACGTTTTCTCACTTCTCCCTGAAATAACCCATTAAGCATCAGAGGCATGAGAAACTCACTGCATACCTCCCTGGTATTTTAAGAGTTAAAATTCAACAAGTTTGTATTAACAGTTACATATATCCAGTAGCAGTGCATCCCATTGACTACAGTTCATAGCATATAAAGATCAATATGCAGTAGGGTTGCACCGATACCGATACTGGTATCGGTATCGGTGCCGATACCAGCATTTGCGCGAGTACTTGTACTCGCGCAAATGCGGCCGATGCCAGCACCGATACCCTGTGTCAGGGTCGGTGCTGCAGAGAGGGAGCCTGGGGAGCTGCTCACAATGCTCCCCGGTCACCTCTCTCACTCCTACAGCGTCGGAGCATTGCCGCGGGTTACCATGGCAACGCTCCGACGCTGACCTCTGCCGGGGCTCGCGAGAGAACAGCAAGCACCCGGCAGAGGAGCGTTAAGGAGGCAGGATGGGGCAGGGGGTGGTGAAAAAGGCAGACAGTGGGGTGAAGAGGGAGAAAAAGTCAGAAGGAGGAAGGATCAGGAGACCAAAGAGGGGGGCCAAGAAGAGGCAAAAGGAGGGGTGATCAGGAGGGAGAGAGAGGCAAAAAGGTGAGTCAAGGAGGAGTGGGAGAAAGGGGATCAAAAGCCAAGACAAACGAAGGGGGCTCAAGGGGGTAGAATGAAGCAAAAGGTGGGAGAAAGAGTCAAAAAGGGAGAATCAAGAGTCAAGAGGTGGTGTGTGTGTGTGTATGTGTATATATATATATATATATATATATATATATATATATATATATATATATATATATATATATATATATATATAAATTATAATATTTTTCAAGTACTCACCAATACAAATTACCAATACTTTTTTTTTGCGGTCATTTGCCAGTTTTCCAAGTACCTAAAACATGTAGGTACTTAGAAAACTGGCAAATGACCGCAAAAAAAGGTATCGGTAATTGGTATCGGTGAGTACTTGAAAAAAGTATCGGTACTTGTACTCGGTCTTAAAAAATTGGTATCGGTGCATCTCTAATATGCAGCCTAACAAATACCCTGTACTGGTGCCAGAATAAAAGTTAACGCGATTAATATTTTAAAGGGACAGTAATGTCCCGTAAAAAATGTTTAGAGTTTTGTAGAGATTAAAAAAATAAGCTAAATGCCACACATCATAGCGGTTTGAGAGATATCATCCGCTAAAGTTCCCCCCTACCTGACGTCAGCTGTAAAGCTGACAGAAGGAGATCCGTGTCGGCCGACACGAGGAGGCTGTTCAGCAGAGCCGCAATAGAGCGATTTAAAAATAATCACTTCTTTGGAACAGTCTAAAAAGTGTGCTTGCAAACCAGGCACAGTCTGTAGACCGCTCCAAAGAAGTATTTCTTTTTAAATTGCGCTATTGCGACACTGCCGCTTGTCAGTACCCAGACCAGGAACTCCTGCTGTCGGTTTGCAGCTGACACGTCAGGAGGAGAGGAGGGAGGGGGGAACTTTAGCGGAGGATATCTCTCAAACCGCTGTGATTTGTGGCATTTAGCTTATTTTTTTAATCTCTACAGAACGCTAAACATTTTCTGTGGGACATTACTGTCCCTTTAAAGATATTCATAATTATTGTGCAATACTTACAAAGAGGAAGAAGGAATAGAGCAAAAAAGGGCAAGATAATAGAAAAAAATTGAGTTAAAAAGGAAAAGAATATATATAGTAAATCACACTCAGTAATAGTGTAAAAATGACACGTATTGCAGTGACGCAGGCTCTGAGCTTAACCCTGTGAGTGCTCCATAATGCATTAAGTACCTCTCTGGCACTCAAAGGGTTAAGGCATGTAATAACCGCTCCAGACCATATGGAGTCGCTCTTTTGATCCTCCCATAAAACATGCAATTTGTAAAAAAAAAAAAAAAAAAAAATGGTAAATAAATAAAATGCAGTTACATATTTAACTCTTTGAGTGCCAGAGAGGTGTCCATTGCATTGCAATGCAATGCATTGGATACTTCTCTGGCATTCAAAGGGTTAAAGATGAAAGAAGTTATACATAACAACATGGGCGGATTGTCCTATCGGGGGATCGGGCATCCCCCAGTGGGCCGCTAGATCATGGACCGGTTGTGGAGATCAGAGGATCTCCCCTCACCGTCCCACAATATTTTGAAGGAGAGGTCTGTGTTGTCACCAGTACAGGCACTCTCTGTGACAGTCCTCACATTCCTTGTTAACACAGAGCACCAGAGTATGACATAATATCCTGGCAACTGCACTCCCATGCCACACAGGGACCACAAGGGGGCGTTGATATGGAGGCTGCACAGACCTATCACTCCCCACACTGGGCAACCAGGGAATGCAAGAGAGATATGATGAGAGGCAGGGGAAAAGAAGACAAAAAGACTAGATGGAGAGGGAGTGGGTAGGAGAAAGGCAGGGAACTGCGTGAGTCTGACTGAGCAATATTAGGAAAGAGGGGGAAAGCAATGGGAGAGAGTGGAGGGGGGACAGGGAAAAGAGGGGATGAAATAGACTGGAGGAGAAAGGAAGCAGCAAAGGGGCCGGTAGGTAGAAAGTGACAGGGGGTAATAGGCTGGGAATGAGAGTGTAGAAAAGTGCTGGGGAAGAGAAAATGGGGGGGAAAGGGGGTGGGAGTTGGTAGGGTTGTATTTAACACTATGAGTGCCAGATATATATCAAAATTATCCTATATAATAATTCGCTAAATTGTGTGTAACGCCCGACATGCGCAGTAGACACTGCTGCGCGTGCGGCAGTCATGCGCAGTGGAGACTGCCCACGCCGCGGCTGATACAGAGCTGGGCGCTCCAAGCTCCCAGCTCTGTATCAGCCGCAGCGCGGGCAGTGTCCACTGCGCGTGACTGCCCCGCGACCGGCTGCCAGAGGCACTGTGGCCCGTGTAACGGGCTGTTCAACTAGTATATATATAAATAAACACCAGCTAGTGGGCTGCTTTAAAAAAAAAATTGCCCGGGCTGATATTCCCCTGCAATCCGCCCCTGCATAACAAAATTTGGGTTTGGCTACACAAATCTAGGGTTAAAGTGGACCTGTCTCCTTGATTAAAGTGTGCATATTTGAAAACTACACTAAAAACTCCCAGGGGGAGATTCATTAAGCGGCGATAAAATGGTGATAAAGTGGTGATAAAATGGTGATAAAGTGGTGGTAGTTTAGCACTTCTGCAATTCCTATGTTATTCTAGAGCCTATTCACTAAGATTTCTTCAGCTTTGGAGATCTAAGTGTATATGTGCTATAGACTAACATAGGACTTGGAGAAGTGATATCACTGGAGAAATCATCTCCATTTTATCAGCTGTTTATCACCGCTTAGTGTATAACCCCCCCCCATGTGTCATGTTACCCAAAAGATCAGCAAATGTTCAGTTCAGGAGACATTCATACTTGGTACCTTATGCTAATGTATGCTAATTGCAATGGCAGTAAAGTTTCATATGCTAATGCATCTTTTTCAGTTACGTAATATGCTAATTAAGGTTTTTGGTGATGTTTCATATGCTAATGAAGTTCTGTACAATACCAGGTGACTTTCACCTTTCTCAGATATAAAAGTGTAAATATTTGCTTAATGATACATCTGCTGGTATGTTTGATAAAATGACACATAGGCAGTTCTGAATATGTAAAACAGAAAATTCAAGGTGACAGGTCCACTTTAAGCTCTGCTATTGTGCCTTCGCTTATACTTCCCTATCTCCCGCCCAGTTAAGGACAAGGCACTAGATACTTAATGGTCGAGCCGCTGCCTCAAGCTTGGCATCTGACGTCCGGTCCTCTGGATCCTCTCAAATAGTTTTTTCAGACTTCAGACTTAACTAGTCTATGCCATTGGACTTATACTTTCACTGTATGTTATGCCCCAAAAATCACCAGTCTCATTTTGATGTAATCTTGTTTTTTATACAAAGGTGGACAGCACAGAGACAGACAAGGCCAAGTTGGCGCTGTTCAGCCGTCATCCGGAGATGGAGACCTGGCCTCGCGATCACCACTGGTTCTTTGCCAAACTGAACATCACCAACATCTGGGTTTTGGATTATTTTGGTGGAATCAAAACGGTGACACCAGAGGAATATTACAGTGCAAAACCCTAGTAAGTGTCTCTTGTCCCATTGGTAGGTGGTGGAAGGATACAGTGTTAAATCAGACTTGTAAGGAAAATGGGATTAGGTTTAGGACCATACACTGATCCCAGGGAACAGCACTAAAAGAAATCCTTCACTGGAACGGTCTACAAAGTGTGATTGGTTTGCAATCACACTTTATAGATAATTCCAATGAAGGATTTATTTTTCAATAATGTGATCTCGGCTCTGCTGAAGAGCCTCTTACGGTCCTGAGTCCGGATTCCCCTGCAGTCAGCTAGAGCGCTGACGTCAGGGAAAGGGGAGGGAGGGGGGAACTTTGGTCCAGAATATCTCTCAAACCATAGATGTTTGAGAGATGGTACTGGGGGCATTCAGTTTTATTTTGTAATGCCTACAAGATTAATATGTGTTTAAAAAATGGCAATTGTATCCCTTTAACCCAGAGTTTTGTGCAACACATTAAAAAGTTTTGCACATCCGAGTATGCAATGCATTGCATATCCCTCTGGCACTCAAAGGGTTAAGGAGTTTGCAGTTAACTGAGTGGTGCCTGCTTGCTAGTTGTGTGCAGATCTCTCATAATCATATCCTATATGTAAGTCTTCCAAGACTCTCCTTATTACATTATACATATGCCGATTATCTGCTGCCACTATGTGGTGACTTGAGAGATTGCAGTTAATAATGTCAAAGAATTTTACTAGGAAGGAAATGTTGGGGGAGATTCAATAATAGGTGATAAAGAGATGATGTTATTCTATGGAGCGTATGCACTAATATTTTTTCAGCTTTGGAGATGTTCGTGCATAGGCTCCATAGAATAACATAGGAATTGGAGAGTTGTAAACTGGAGAAGTCATCTCCACTTTATCACCGCTTAGTGAATCTCCCCCCCATTGACTTCTCCAGTTCCTATGTTATGCTTTGGAGCCTATTCACTAAGATCTCCAGAGCTGAAGAAATCTTAGTGATAGGCTTCATAGAATAACATGGGAATTGGAGAAGTTATAAACTGGAAAAGGCATCACCGCTTAGTGAATATCCTCCAATGTGATTGTCTCTCTTTTCAAGTATGTCCTGGGGGTATAGATATTATTACCCAATTTAAAGGGAACTACCACCCCACACAATCTTTACCTTCACTAAGTCCCCATCTGGTGAGTAGCTGCTTAGTAGCGCTAGTCGCCAGAATAATTACCTTATTTAATAGATTTCTCCTCTCTTCCGTGGGCGACAGGCAGGACGGAGCGCGGACATCTTGCCATTGTGACGCCTGCGCTGTCAGTCCCAGCCTGAGCCAAATGGCTCCTAGCAACGCCTACTAGACCCGGCTGGCGCAGGCGTCACAATGGCAAGATGTCCGCGCTCCGTCCTGCCTGTCGCCCACGGAAGAGAGGAGAAATCTGTTAAATAAGGTAATTATTCTGGCGACTAACACTACTAAGCAGCTAGTCGCCAGATGAGGACTTAGTGAAGGTAAAGATTGTGTCGGGTGGTAGTTCCCCTTTAATGGTACTCATTTTATACACCTTGAAAGGATGAGTTGACCCTTCTGGGACTAGAACCTGTAACCTTGCGATTTCAACACATTCTACAGCTGGTGCATTGACCCACTGAGCCATCTCACCAGCTGAGATTACTACCTCACTGAAATAAAGGCATGATCTCACAATTCAAGGGTACAATACTGTGTAAAGGGCTTTGCTTGTGTCTAAAGGGATTTGCTTGTGTGTTTGTGGTAAAGGCTGGATACCAGGCCGAAACATAACGCCTAAAAACCGATTGCGACATCCGCATATGTTTGTATACCCTTTGATTGCATTGGGAGTGAATCTCATTGCTTTACAATGTATTCCACACTCCTTTGGCAAGTAAAGGATGTGTATAATAGTGAATCCATACATCCCTGCAAGATACCCCACCCCAAGCAGCAGTAGGGAGGAGATGGGGTAAATGCATTACGGGATTTGTGGGAATAGTGATACAATGTAACAGAGATAATAGAGAGAGTAGTCTGTGCTGCAGGGATAGTGTTACATTGTATCACTGTCCTGCTTTGATGGTTGACCGACAAGAAATCTGTCTGGAAACAGATCTCTGGTGCACAATGTCAGAAACATAAAAGTGTTTAAAAAAAGAAGATGAAAAAAAATAAGTCTAGGCAATTTGACCCTTTACTGTCCCTTTAACCCATTAAGGACCAGCGGTCCTGGGACGTCCCATAAGGACCGCTTTGATCTTTACCGACGTACCGGTACACGTGACCTGTTGCGTGTATCGGCGCGCCGCTTTGGGGCCTAAAAGAGATCGCTCCAGTCTTAGTCTAAGTAAAAGGTACGTGACGTACTATGACCGTCATCGGTCCTTAAGTATTTAAGGACCATGACGGTCATAGTACATCACATAGTCCTTAAGGGGTTAAGGACCCATGCCGTGCTAGAAGCCTCACACTAGTCTGGCTCTAGTACGTCATGGAATTCTGGGATGGCAGCACGGTTGCAAAGCCTGTATATGTGTATATGTGTGTGTATGTGTATGTGTAGAGATATATAATATACACATACGTGCCCAGTCATGACAGCTCTCAATGTCATGTGTCAGGAGACTCGACCAGGCTCAGAGTTTCCTAATAGTGTAAGGATCCAGACAGCTTCCTTCACTGTTAACAGGGCCGGATTTACATCTCAGGCACCCCTAGGCACAGCACCATCTGGTGCCCCTCGCACTGCATTTGCCCCACCCCTGACCACACCCCCTAACTTAGCCACACCCCTTCACTTTACCACACACCCTTTGTGGCCGAACCCATTTTTAGATTATTCTTCACAGTACTGAGGCAATTTTCCAGAGATAGATGAAAATGTTATAAATATAGAATGGGTCTGTACAGCATATATACAGACAGCATAAATGACCTTTACTGCATATGTAGCCTCCCCTTTCCCCATGTTTAAGACCCAAGTAATCAGATGGTACGAGAACCAAAGAAAAATCAAGCAGTGAGCTAGGAGCACCCATCTTTGCATCGTCTGCAGTGGTAAAGGCTGACTGTAGCCTACTGAATACAACAAACAAATCCACTTTAAAGGGGAACATTCACTTAAAAAAAAAATTTGAACAAGGGTTGTAAGGCAAAAAAGTAATGTTAGCTCCATTTTGTTTTTATGACAGTGGAGATATCAAGTCTTCTAAACGGGCACTTCCACAATGTGCGGCACACAGTATGTGCGGCATAGCTCCTCTGGACTTCCCACTACCCTCCCAGCTACCCTAGGGAGAGCGTTCTCGCGGTCCCAGGTGTGTTTGTGTTTGGATGTGTGTGATGGATATGTGCAAAAGTGGTTTATGTGTATTATGTTGTGCCAATTCTCTCCAACTCCTAACTGTGTGCTCTGCTCCTCTCTACCTCACTCTCTAGGCTGGGGCAATAGGTAACATCGGATGTTTCGCTTGTTTTTTTTTTTATTGGGATGTTTCTTGGTTTATCGTGTGTTTTGCGGCAACGATGAGGTCAGATTTTAGGCGACTCCAGTTTTGTAGTTTTCGTGTGTTTTGTAGGCCTTCGCGCGTTAACTTTTCTGGGTCAGGAACATTTGAATCTCACGTTACCCAGTCTTGTTTAATTCGCAAAGACAGTCTTTTTCTGCACGCTGGTTTTAACTCCAACATTTGCATCTAGCCCTAAGTCCTTTGAGTTCTTAAAGGGATAGTAATGTTTCATAATAAAAACAGCTCTAATTAATCATCATAGTATTTGGACTTTGGAGAGTGTTATTTCAATTCTGTCAGAGTTGTAGTTCAAGAGTAATTCAATGATAAAGTATCCCCTTCCTGTCCCATTTTACTGATGTAACACTGCTCAGCATGAGCAGAAGGGAGGTGCCCAGGTAGACTGCAGAGAGGGACAATCTTCAATTAAGATAAGGGAAAAACCTGAAAAACTTGTCAAGGGGGGCAAGGATTTCATTGTTCTCATTTGAAGAAGATTGTCCCCTGCTGTTATCTGTCTGGTCTATGGACTGCATTCCACATCTGAGAAGAGATGGCTTACACTAGGTAAAAGGGGCGGGAGGGGGAAACTTTGCTTGTGAATATCTCATAAGCCATAAAGGTTTGAGAGATAAGACTTATATCGTTCTTCATGTTTTTTTAATGCCTACAAAATAAAATAAAGTTAAAACGAAGTATTACTATCCCTTTAAGGAGTTTTCAGCGCACTGATTGAAAATGGTTTGGGTACATTTCCATCAGTGACTATCAAATAGCTAAATACGTATCCATGCAGTAGAGTATGTCACCTACCTTTTTGGCACTAAAGGAACCCAACACATTGCCCATTTTCTTTGTTTTCTTTAAACCCCTTCAATGCCAAAGAGGTATCCAACACATTCCACTTCCTAGACACCTGTTTGCCTCTCAAACATTGAACCCTTTCAATGCCTATACGAACCATTGTCATGGAATGCATTAAATATTTCTGAAGAAGTCAAAGGACTTAATCAGCACGGACCATACTGTGCCCCTTTTGCTAGTTATATGTAAAGGGTTAAGAGTCTTTCCCGGAGCAGAAACGGCTGTATCATTGTCCTTCTGGAGATTTTTGGAAAATTAACCCTTTAAGTGCCAGAGGGATAAGCAAAGCATTGCTTTGTAATGCATTGGTTACCCCTGTGGCACTCAGAAGGCGTTGCCCATAGGGATTAAGTCCTTTGAGTACTTAAGGAGTTTTCAGCGCATTAATTGGAAATGGTTTGGGTACATTTGCGTCAGTGACTAGCAAATAGCTAAATACATATCCATGCAGTAGAGTATGTCACATACCTGTTTGGCGCTAAAGGAACCCAACACATTGCCCATTTTATTTGTTTTCTTTAAACCCCTTCAGTGCCAAAGAGGTATCCAACACATTCCACTTCCTGGACACCTGTTTGCCTCTCAAACACTGAACCCTTTCAGTGCCGCAAACCATTGTCGAGCTCCTGAAGCTTTGTAATGCATTGCTTACCCCTGCGGTACTCAAAGGGTTAACAGCTGTGCGACATTGTTTGTTTGTGAGGGGGTGAGGCAGAGGCTGTTGAGGGAGGGTAGGCTCCGGACTTGGGGGGGATGTGAGGCTCATGGTAGAAGCAATGCTTTGGAGACATTACGGAGGTAACAGGTATGAGGGGGGCCTGTATCACGGGAAGACACAGCCAATAAACCAGATAACTAATAGGAATATGTAAGGACTTCAACTTGGCGTATGTATCAGAATGGGGGGTGGTGGCTAGAGGAAACCAATCAGGAGTGAGACAGATAAGACAATTAGTGAGGACCATGGGCAGGTACAAGGGTATTCATCGTGACCAGTCAGGATAGAGTCTACAGCTGTATGCTGTAGAGGGAAATAAGCACGGACAGAGATAATCTTTATTCTGAGGTGGCTGCCTGTAGCTGTAGCTCTGATACAATTTGCCAAAAGAGTAAGCACTCAGAGATGCAGTGTCATAGCATTTTATTACTTTATTTGATGTTTCTGTCCCCTTTAGATGTTTTTCAGGGGACTGGGACCTATTGGTAAAACATTCCCATAATCTGTTCCATGGGAATCTTATCCCCATACTTTTGATAACCTTTTGCACAACAACAACAACATAAACATAGTATCACCGCTATAAATGCACCAGCAATCAGGAGGAATCTCACGATGTTCGATACTACATCTCGAATTGATCGTTCCTCTGGCTCATTCTGTGGTATTTCATAGTTGACCAGATCTTTCATCCCAACTGGTTCCTCGTTCTCAAGAGGTTTTTTCCAGTTTTTTTCTGGTTCTTCCTTCTCCTTTAGAAGCAGTTTGTCAGCTTCTTTCTCCTCAGTAAGCTTCCTCTCTGAGTTCTCTTTCCTTATTTCAGAGTTTCTTAAATTCCGAGGTTTCTTCCTAACTAGTTTCTTCTTCTCAAAAGGTTTTTTCCGCTCCAGCTGTGCTTTCTCTTTGAGAAGCCGTATGCCAGCTTCTTCCTCCTTCTCCTTTGAATCTATCTCTGAGTTGTCATTCTTTATTTCAGAGGTTCCTAGATTCACATGTTCCTTCTTGTCTATGTCCTCCTTCTCAAGAGCTGTTTTCCTCTCCAGCTCTGCCTTCTCTTTGAGAAGCAGCTTTCCAGCTTCTTCCTCCTTCTCTATTAAATCTATTTCTGAGCTGACGGTCTTGAAATCAGGTAGGGGCCTGGCACTGAGCTCAGTGCCCAAAATGGCGCACACAAAGCAAATTACCCAAAGTGCAGACATCTCTGACCAGGTTCACAGTTTGTGTAGTAATCTGTGTAGTAATCTGCTGCTTTGAGTTCTGCAGGACTTTATGTACCCTTGGGAATTGAGGTCACACTGCACCATTGCACTATGATGTCACAGTGACTGGCTGCTCTGCACACTGTTTACTGCTTACCATTTATATTAGATGAGAGTTGGTACAGATAAATATGAAAACTTCTCTCTTAACCCCTTAAGGACCAGCGCGATCCCGTGCGTCCGGCACTTGCGGACCACGGGGCATTTTTTATTTTAATAGCGCTTCCGGTTCAGGACTTCCGGAGCGGCGTGCAGCCGCGACGGTAGCCCTGAACTCCATGCCGTGCCAGGACCGTCATTGGTCCTTAAGTGCCGGACCGCCGTGACGGTCCTGGCATGGCAATGGTCCTTAAGGGGTTAAATACAAGTGCACACAAGTAATGTGTACTTGTATTTAAGAGAGAAGTTTTCATATTTATCTGTATAACAAGCCTGAGGAAGAGACCTAAGAAGTCTTGAAAGCTTGCATTTTAAATCTGTTTAGTTAACCAATATTGGTATCAACTTTACTAAATTTTTTGCCTCCTTACCATTTATATTTCACAGCGAAATGATGTCACAATGCACCACTGGGCAGAGATGTGACAGTTACTGGATGCGATATTGACACTATAGATTTCCACCAGTAGCTCTTTATATTGCTTTTCCAGGACTTCAAATCTATTACTTGAACTAATTACTTTACATTTCTCTGTGTTATCTCCAAATAACAGTTTTTTAAAAACGGAACTTTCACCTAAGCACAAGTTTGCTTTAATCTATTTATTATACCGATTGTAACTGTGCTGGGTTTTGGTTTAAAAAAAAAAAAAAACGCCATAGAAATGAAGTTTGAGGGTTAACTGTTCCCTCTTGACGTCTTCTCGTTCTGATCGGCACAATTTGTGCCGATGAGAATACAGGAGAGATCCTCCTCCCCGCTGGTCTGTCAGTAAGCTGGAGAACTCTCATTGGCAGAGATCGATATCTAGCCAATGAGAGTACTTAAAGTAATCCATTGCACTCTGTTGGGTCAGAATGGGAATTACACACGGTGAGCGGTCAGTACTGACCGTGTGCTCACATGTGCAGTCACTCACGTGCACAGCAGTAAGAAGTGACCTTAGGTACCTTGTTCACAATTTACAGGGGCAGGGGCATTACCCAGACTGAGGTGTACAGGCTGTCGCTGGCAGCCTGCACACCTCATAAAAATATTAAAATAGTTAAATTAAAATAACTGTTTTTATTTATATAAGATTAAATGTGCACCTCATATCCTATTATTGCCAAACTACATAAAAACCTCAGCACAAGGGTGTTTTTGTAAATGGGGTAACTAGCAGAATTTATTAAGAGGTATTTGATGACAACCACGCTGAGTGCAAACTATTGGGCAGAATCATGAAAAATGTGTATATATTTATTTACTCTACATAGTAACATAGTAAATTAGGTTGAAAAAAGACTCAAGTCCATCAATTTCAACCTTCGCCTCATACCCCAGTAACTGAGAATTTTATAGCTTTCCTGTTACCAATTAAATTAGTCTTTATCAGACCTTCCTGATCTGCCTACTGATAAACAGTATAACTCTGTATGTTTCTTTTGAAAGAAATGTATCTAATCTTCTCTTAAATGTACCCATTGTATCTGCCATAACCACCTCCTTGGGCAAGGAATTCCACAATTTAACAGACCTTACTGTAGAAAACCCCTTCCTCTGCTGAAGTTTAAACCTCCTTTTCTCTAATCTCAAGGGGTGTCCCCTGGTCACCTGATCAGGCCTTGGAATAAATAGCTCACCGCAGAGATCATTGTATTGACCTCTCATATACTTGTACAATGTGATAAGGTCTCCTCTTAGTCGTCTTTTCTCTAGAGTAAATAAACCAAGTTTGTTTAGTCGTTCCTCATATGTCAAGTCCTCCATTCCCTTAATTAATTTTAATACATATATAATATCCATATAAAATTAGGGGACATATCTAACATATGGTATGAAAAGAGACCTTATTCTGTCCTGAGAAAAACAGTATATAGTTTGTATGGATGCTCTAAATATTAAATCCGTGAAACCGCCTTTAACAGACACACCACAAGAGAGATGAAATTTCACACCGTCCTTAAAATGCAAGGACCTTAAAGGGATAGTAATACCTAAAATGTAAAAAAAAATATGTTGTAGGGTTTATCCCCCTGAGTAAATCAAGAGTACTCCCACTGCTGAAAGATGTTTCATTCAAAAGTTATTAATTTTCAAAGTTGAATTTTTTAGGTGCAATATCACAGTGGCCTGAAATTGTACAGTGGCGCTGTTGCTACACGATCCTATGGACAGCTCTGGTCTCAGGACCATAAATCTCCATAGGATGGTGTAGCAACAGCGCCACTGTAAAATTTCAGGCCACTGTGATATTGCACCTAAAAAATTCAACTTTGAAAATTAATAACTTTTGATTGAAACATCTTTCAGCAGTGGGAGTACTCTTGTTTTTACTCAGGGGGATAAACCCTACAACATATTTTTTTTTACATTTTATGTATTACTATCCCTTTAAGGGGTTAAGATGCTTGTCACAGTAATGTTTCCAGTCTCAAAAACAAAATTGAATTAATTGGACTATTTTGGGCAGCTTTTGCTTTTGTTTTCACTAAAGCATCAAAGAAAGTAAAGCAGGGATAGTCAGTTTTTGCCACCAATGAATAAAGGTTAATTACTCAAAAATGATTTATGCTGCATATAGGCAGTTTTTTGATTATCTTTAAAGGGAACTAAACCTATGTTAATTTACCAAGTCCAATTTAACCCTTTGAATGCCAATGGGATACACAACGTATTGCAAAGCAGTGCCTTAAAGGGATAGTAATACTCGAAATGTAAAAAAAAATATGTTGTAGGGTTTATCCCCCTGAGTAGAACAAGAGTACTCCCACTGCTGAAAGGTGTTTCATTCAAAAGTTATTAATTTTCAAAGTTGAATTTTTTAGGTGCAATATCACAGTGGCCTGAAATTGTACAGTGGCGCTGTTGCTACACCATCCTATGGAGATTTATGGTCCTGGGACCAGAGCTGTCCATAGGATCGTGTAGCAACAGCACCACTGTACAATTTCAGGCCACTTTGATATTGCACCTAAAAAATTCAACTTTGAAAATTAATAACTTTTGAATGAAACACCTTTCAGCAGTGGGAGTACTCTTGTTTTACTCAGGGGGATAAACCCTACAACATTTTTTTTTTACATTTTAAGTATTACTATCTCTTTAAGCATGCATCTGGCACCCAAAGGGTTAACCCCTTCAGTGCCAGAGGCTCGGGCCATTTTCTGAACCCTGCAGGCCAGACACTTTTTCAACATTTTTGCTATCCTTCCGTTTAGGCTTGATTTCCTCTGGGGATTTTTAGTTAAATATGGAAAACTATATATTGTTTTTTTCAGAACGAATTGAGCTTTCTCGTGATACCTTACATGAAGAGAATTTTACATCGTGCAAAAAGCTATGATGTCATAATGACAAAAAAAGTGAAAATTTACTCATTTTGCTAAAATCACATACTATGTATCAAAAACATTTACCTTGATTGAAAAAGTTTCAATTATTTGAAAAAGCCCAGAGTCCCCCGAGTAAAAAAAATACCAAATTTGTATAGTTTTACCTAAGTCCAAGGCTAGCGCAGAGCCCTAATCACCAGCAGCGCAAAATGACATTTTCAACTTTATAAACTAAAATGCACATTCTAGGGTTTTTGTGGTAAAACTACCCTAAAACAGTGGAATAACTATATAAAACTATATATTTCTGAAAAGTAGACAACCTGCCGCATCTAACGAGGGGTAACTTGCCTTCTTGCCCCAAGCCTGTGGTACCCAAATGCTTCCAGAAGGTGGCACTATAGGAAAAAAATGGCATTTTCTTACATTTCTGCCCCTTCAACTATACTGAAATCTGTGAAAACCATGGAATTTACAACTGTATTCATTAGCTAGTGCTCTTGGGAGAAAAATTACACCCCATTGGTTTGGGTTCACCTACCACAGGGGATGCTAGAAGTGCAAAAAGACACCTACTACAACCTCTAAATTTTCTAACATTTTCTCAAACATTACTTGTCTATACAAAAATGGTTATAACAACTAGAGAATTAAAGAAAGGCTACACAAACCATACCATTTTGGAAAGAAGACAACCTGCCGCATCTAATGAGGGGTGAATTGCCTTCTTACCCCAAGCCTGTTGTGCCCAAATGCTTCCAGAAGGTGGCACTATAGGAAAAAAATGGCATTTTCTTACATTTCTGCCACTTCAACAGTACTGAAATCTGGGAAAACCATGGAATTTACAACTATATTGATTAGCTAGTACTCTTGGGAGAAAAATGACACCCCATTGGTATGGGTTCACCTACCACAGGGGATGCTAGAAGTGCAAAAAGACACCTACTACAACCTCTAAATTTTCTAACATTTTTTCAAACATTACTTGTCTATACAAAAATGGTTATAACAACTAGAGAAGTAAAGAAAGGCTACACAAACCATACCATTTTGGAAAGAAGACAACCTGCCGCATCTAATGAGGGGTGAATTGCCTTCTTACCCAAAGCCTGTTGTGCCCAAATGCTTCCAGAAGGTGGCACTATAGGAAAAAAATTGCATTTTCTTACATTTCTGCCCCTTCATCTGTATGGAAATCTGTGAAAACCATGGAATTTCAAACTGTATTCATTAGCTAGTACTCTTAGGAGAAAAATGACACCTCATTGGTATGAGTTCCCCTACCTTAGTGGGCGCTACAAGTACCAAACTACACCTATTGCAACCACTAATTTTTCTAACATTTTCTCAAACATTACTTGTCTGTACAAAAATGGTTATAACAACTAGAGAAGTGAAGAAAGGCTACACAAACCATACCATTTTTGAAAGAAGACAACCTGGCGCATCTAATGAGGGGTGAATTGCCTTCTTACCCCAAGCCTGTTGTGCCCAAATGCTTCCAGAAGGTGGCACTATAGGAAAAAAATTGCATTTTCTTACATTTCTGCCCCTTCATCTGTATGGAAATCTGTGAAAACCATGGAATTTCCAACTGTATTCATTAGCTAGTGCTCTTAGGAGAAAAATGACACCTCATTGGTATGAGTTCCCCTACCTCAGTGGGCGCTACAAGTACCAAACTACACCTATTGCAACCACTAATTTTTCTAACATTTTCTCAAACATTACTTGTCTGTACAAAAATGGTTATAACAACTAGAGAAGTGAAGAAAGGCTAAACAAACCATACCATTTTTGAAAGAAGACAACCTGGCGCATCTAATGAGGGGTGAATTGCCTTCTTACCCCAAGCCTGTTGTGCCCAAATGCTTCCAGAAGGTGGCACTATAGGAAAAACATTGCATTTTCTTACATTTCTGCCCCTTCATCTGTATGGAAATCTGTGAAAACCATGGAATTTCCAACTGTATTCATTAGCTAGTGCTCTTAGGAGAAAAATGACACCTCATTGGTATGAGTTCCCCTACCTTAGTGGGCGCTACAAGTACCAAACTACACCTATTGCAACCACTAATTTTTCTAACATTTTCTCAAACATTACTTGTCTGTACAAAAATGGTTATAACAACTAGAGAAGTGAAGAAAGGCTACACAAACCATACCATTTTTGAAAGAAGACAACCTGCCGCATCTAATGAGGGGTGAATTGCCTTCTTACCCCAAGCCTGTTGTGCCCAAATGCTTCCAGAAGGTGGCACTATAGGAAAAAAATGGCATTTTCTTACATTTCTGCCCCTTCATCTGTATGGAAATCTGTGAAAACCATGGAATTTCCAACTGTATTCATTAGCTAGTGCTCTTAGGAGAAAAATGACACCCCATTGGAATGAATCGACATACCTTAGGGGTGCCAGAAAAGCATAACTACACCTACCTGTTTGCTTCTTCGAAAATGGCTGCTTGTACTAAAATGTTCATAACTGTTAGAGAAATGACGGAAAGGTATAAAAGGTATACCATTTTGGAAAGTAGACATTCTCCCGCATCAAATGAGGGGTCACTTGCCTTTCTACCCCTGGGCTGAAGTGCACAAATATTTCCAAAAAGTGGCGCTATGGGAATAAATACATGTTTTTTTTACATTTCCACCACTTCAAAGATACTAAAATCTTTGAAAACCATAACATTTCCTGCTGTATTCAGTACCTGCTACCAACATGAGAAAAATGGTAGCCCATTTGTGTGGCTTAACATACAGTATGTGGGTGCTAGGAACACGTACGTAAACCTGACACTTTTGTTTCTTAAATTATCTTCTTGCACTAAAATGGTTATAACCATAATAGATATGCAGGAAAGGTAGAAAACAATGCCATTTTGGAAAGAAAACAACCTGACGCATCTAATGAGGGGTCACTTGCCTTCATACCCAAAGGCTGGCATGCACAAATGCTTCCAGGAGGTGGCGCTAATGAAAAAAAAGGCATTTTCTTACATTTCTGCCCCTTCAAATGTATGGAGCTCTGTGAAAACCATGGAATTTTCAACTGCATTCGTTAGCTAAAGCTCTTAGGAGTCAAACGACACCCCATTGGTATGAGCTGAACTACCTTAGGGAGTGCTAGAAGTAGAAAACTACACCTACTACAAACTGATGTTTCTAACATTTTCTCAAACCTGACTTGCCTCTACGAAAATGGCTAT
The DNA here is from genome assembly GCA_037306005.1 of Rhinophrynus dorsalis. Taxonomy (NCBI): domain Eukaryota; kingdom Metazoa; phylum Chordata; class Amphibia; order Anura; family Rhinophrynidae; genus Rhinophrynus; species Rhinophrynus dorsalis. Next base: position 28,084,781 of record CM074719.1, read on the forward strand.
AACACCTTCAGAAGTGAAGAAAAGGTAGATAAACTATACCATTTTGGAAAGAAGACAACATGCCGCATCTAATGAGGGGTCACTTGCCTTTTTACCCCTAAGTTAGTTGGCACAACTATTTCCAGAATGTGGTGCTACAGGAAAACAAACAAACATTTCTTTTACACTTCAGTCACTTCAAAGATACTAAAATGGTTCAATGGCGTGGGATTTCCTAGGAGGACTTCTTGCCAGCCTAAGAAAAATGGTACTCAACTGCTGTGGGTTGACATACCAATTTGAGTGACAGGAGTGTAGCTACCAGTGAAATAGGAATGGGAAAGCAAACAGTGTATGTGTGATTTTATGGCTAACAGATGAAAGAAGCTAGGGCGTCAGCCAGTGTACGCGCGGACCTGTGACTACCAGTGTAACAGTGTGGGAGGGTGAGGGATTAGGCAGTGTGTGTGGGTATGAGCAGAGGAGCAAGGATGGTGGAGATGGTGGGGCAGTGTCTGAGAGTGTGTATGGGAGATCTGTGACTACTAGTGTTGAGCGAGCGTGCTCGGCCGATGCTCGGATCGGCTCGAGCATCGCTCTGCTCGGCACATGGCGGTACTCGTACGAGTACCGCCATGTGCTCGCCCGACATGTTCGGGTGAAGAGGATCTGTGCCGGAAGAGGCACAGATCCGAAGACGCTCCGCTGGACCACCAGGGAATGGAGGTACGGGGGCATTGCGGAGATGAAGGGGGCATTGCGGAGATGAAGGGGGACATTGTGGAAGAGGGGCATAGACTCTATGCCCCTCTTCCACAATGTCCCCCTTCATCTCCGCTATGCCCGTCTTCCACAATGTGCCCCTTCATCTCTGCTATGCCCCTCTTCCACAATGTCCCCCTTCATCTCCTATGCCATAGAGGAGATGAAGGGGGACATTGTGGAAGAGGGGCATAGCGGAGGTGAAGGGGGACATTGTGGAAGAGGGGCATAGACTCTATGCCCCTCTTCCACAATGTCCCCCTTCATCTCCGCTATGCCCCTCTTCCACAATGTCCCCCTTCATCTCCGCTATGGCATAGGAGATGAAGGGGGACATTGTGGAAGAGGGGCATAGCGGAGATGAAGGGGGACATTGACCAGGCACCCTCCGCTCATCAGAGCAGGGGGTGCCTGGTTTAATGCTCGAGTGCTCCCATTCATTTGAATGGGGCTCGGGTGCTCGGCCGAGCACTCGAGCATCAGGGGGTGCTCGGTCAGAGCACCCGAGCACCCGAGCATCGGGGTGCTCGCTCATCCCTAGTGACTACCAGTGTGCACTGTATGTCCCCCTCATACAAAGTTTGATTCCCAGCCTGAATCTAGTGCATACTGGTACTTTGAGTCTACCAATAGGCAGTGGAAACAGGCTGGGGAATGGGACTGCCAGTTGGCTGTGGAACCAGGCAGGGGAATACGGTACATGTGTATGTGTGGGGGGGGAATCGGAGGCATTTTTTGTGCATGCCACAAGGGTGCCCAATGCACTGCAAAGCAATGCGTTGGACCCTCTGTTGCACACAAAGAGTTGTTTTTTTTTAATTATTATTTTGTATTCATACCTCGTTGGGGAGGCGGTGTCAGGAACATTCCTGGTGTCCCCCATCCAGGTCTAAAAACAGAATAATAAAAAAAAAAAAAGTGTGTGTGTGTGTGTTACAGGGGGTCCAACGTATTGCAAAGCACTGCGTCAGACCCCCCCGTGGCACGTGCATTTTTTGGGGCTTTTCCCCCAATATTTTTGTGTAGACCTCGTTCGGGGCATCAGAACCCATACAATGAGGTCTAAATAAAAAATAAAAGGGGAAAACAAAATAATCCTTTGGGTGCCACAGGGGTGTCCGGTGGATTGCAAAGCAATGCATTGGGCCCCTGTAGCACACAAAGGGTTAATTTTTTTATCGTTACTTTGTATTCAGATGGCCACCAAACAAGCTCTGATCACAAAGTAATGATAAAAAGTCCTGTGTGTGTGCCACAGGAAGGGGGTCTGCATTGAACCCCTATCCCAGTGGCACACACAGGGTTAAATTTTTTTTAATTTATTTTTTTTTATTATATACCTCATTGAGGGGCATCAGGACCCCCTGATCCCTCCCCAATGAGGTCTTAGTAAAAAAAAATATATATGTCCACAAACGGAGTGACCCTGTGAGTGCCACAAGGGTCTCCAGCGCATTGCAAAGCAATGCATTGGATCCTTGTGGCACTCAGAGGGTTAATTTTTTTTCTATCATTACTTGGTAATCAGAGCTTGTTGGGGGGCCATCAGGACCAATCCTGATGACCCCCCCCCAACAATCTCTGATAACAAAGTAATGATAAAAGCCCTGTGTGTGCCGCAGAAGGGGGGCTGCATTGCCGCCCCCCCCCCGTGGCACACACAGGGTTAATTTTTTTTTTATTTACTTTTTTTTATTATAGACCTCATTGAGGGGTATACAAACCCCCCTGATCCCCCCAATGAGGTCTTACAAACAAAAAAAAAAAAAGTTATCAAAAAAAGTGTCCCTGTGAGTGCCACCGGGGTCTCCAGCGCATTGCAAAGCAATGCATTGGACCGTTGTGGCACTCAGAGGGTTAATTTTTTTTTTATCATTACTTTGTAATCAGAGCTTGTTGGGGGGCCATCAGGAGCAATCCTGATGGCCCCCCAACAATCTCTGGTAACAAAATAATGATAAAAGCCCTGTGTGTGCCACAGGAGGGGGGGGGGTGCATTGGACCCCCACCTGTGGCACACACAGGGTTAAATTTTTTTTTTTTTTTTTCTAATTATAGACCTCATTGAGGGGCATCAGGATCCCCCCTGATCCCCCCAATGAGGTCTTAAAAAAAAAAAAAAATCCCCCCCAAAGAATAGACCCTGTGAGTGCAACAGGGGTCTCCAGCACATTGCAAAGCAATGTGCTGGGACCCTGTGGCACTCACAGGGTTACTTTAATTTTATTATTTTTTTTATTTTTTTTTTTTAAAGACATTTCAGACCTCGTGGGGGACATCAGGACCCCTCCTGGTGTCTCCCCAGTCATTGATCTCCCAGCCGATAGGCTGGGAGATCAATGGTGCGACCGCAGGAGAGCAAGAGCTCTCCTGCCCTTCACTCCTACCACCGGTAGGAGTGAACAGGATCGGGGAAACTTCCCTAACGTCATCGGTGACCATGTCACCGATGACGTTTGGAGGATTCCCCCGGTCCCGCCCACTCCTACCCGGAAGTTCGGGTAGGAGAGAGGGGGAAGGAGAAACTTTGTTTCTCCTTTGTGTGTATTGATCTCCCAGCCCGATCGGCTGGGAGATCAATAACTGGGGAGGCATGAGGAGTGATCCTCATGCCTCCCCATGAGTGCCAGGGGCTTTTTTTTTTTTAATGCGGCCACTGCATGCCGGTTATACCGGCTCATGCAGTGACCGCATTTCTCTCTTACGCCGTACGAGCGTGGCACAGCAGGTACAGCTGTGTCCACTCGTACGGCGTAAGTAGCTGGCACTCTAGGGGTTAAGTGCGTGAGGACCAGAAGTTGGGCAGTTGCAATGCATTATGGGTACCTCTGCTCCTCAGGCGGTTAATGGAATACTTACAGTAAAACAGAACTTGATATTATTTGTAAGAGCTGGTTATAATATTGGCAGATCTCTATGAAAAGACATTCATACCTTGATATAACCTGACAGATAATGATGCATACCGGAGGAGGCTATTGTCCTTTGCACTTCTCACCTGCTGCCGTGTGTTACACAGACCAGACTCCTGTCCAGGAAGGAGCAGTAAATTTTTTTTTAATGAAAACCTATATGTTATTGAACTTTTTCTGCTGAGCAAAACAAAGGAACTCCCACCACTGTCAGTTGTTTTATTTAAAGGGATACTATTGCCTGAAAATAATTTTATTTTATATTGTAGCCCTTAAAAAATATTAAAATGATATAAGTCTTATCTCCCAAACCTTTATGGTTTGGGAGATATTAGCAAGTAAAGTTAATTATAATAAAAGTAAAGTTCTCTTTTCCTGGCTGTTTTAGCCAAGTCTGCCATCTAGTGGACAGATTTGGAGTCCGGTCTACAGATCAGCCAGCAGCTCTTTAGCAGTGCCGAGATCACAATCTTTAAAAAGAACTACTTCATTGGAACTGTCTACAAAGTGTACCTGACCTGCAAGCACACTTTGTAGACCATTCCAATGAAGAAATTCTTTTTAAAGATCGTGATCTCTGCACTGCTGAAGAGCCGTGGCCGGCCTGCAGACTGGATTCCAAATCTGAAGGCTTGAGCAGTGACGTCACTCCAGGGGAAACTTTACTTGCTAATATCTCCCAAACCATAAAAGGCTGGGAGATAGTACTTATATCATTTTTAATGTTTTTAAGGCCTACAATATAAAATAAAATTATTTTCAGGCAATGCTATCCCTTTAAATGCTATAACAGTTCAGATTATCAGAAAGTGAATTACAGTGTGTTTACTTCCTGAAAGGGATAGTTCTGTCACATAATAAATCGATAGACAATTTTTCCATTTAATTTTTATAATTCATAGTATCTTTTTAAAATCATTTACCGGCCTATTGTTCTTGCAAGTCCATTTAAAAGATTCCCCTATGACCACTTTCCATTACATCATGAAGAGTTCCCTCAGATCCAAAAGCCGATCACTTGACTGGACTGATCACAATGAGGGACAATATTGTGTCTGTCGGTATAAGGAAAACACCGCTCTCCTTGATGAAGAGGGGTAGGGTGTTCCTTATGCTGACATATCCTTTTCTGAAAAAGGACATTATGGAACCAGAGAGAGTGCAGAGGAGGGCTACAAAACTAGTAAGGGGAATGGAAAGTTTTAGTTATGAAGAAAGGCTAGAAAAGTTAAACTTGTACACACTAGAGAAACGGCATCTTAGAGGGGATATGATAACATTATATAAATATGTTCAGGGCCCATACAAAGGGCTCTCCAAAGACCTGTTCATTAACAGAACAGTACACAGGACAAGGGGCCACCCGCTTAGACTTGAGGAAAGGAGATTTAATCTACAACAGCTGAAGGGTTTCTTTACTGTAAGGACAATAAAGGTATGGAATTCACTGCCTGAGGAGGTGGTGCTATCGAATACATTAGATGCCTTTAAAAAGGGCCTGGATACTTATTTAAAAGAGAATAACATAGAGGGCTATGTAAGTTAGTATTGAGATTAATATTTAGTTAGGACTTGTTGATCCAAGGAGAAATCTGATTGCCATTTGGCATCAAGAAAGAATTTTTTCCCCATTCAGGGTAGAATTTGAAATTGCTATATTTTTGCCTTCTTTTGGATCAACGATGGTAAACAGGAATAGGAAAAGGGTTGAACTAGATGGACGCAAGTCTTTTTTCAACCTAAATTACTATGTTACTATGAAATGTTGTCCCTCACTGTGATCCGCCTAAGCTGGCTTTTGGATCTGAGGGAACTCTTCATTACTTAATGGAAAGAGGTTGTAGGGGAATCTTTTAACTGGATTTGCAAGAAGAATATGCAGGTAAATGATTTTAAAAAGATACTATGCAGCATAAAAAATTAAAATGGAACAATCGTATATTGATTTATTATTTGTCATTACTATCCTTTCAACATTCTGACAGGAAGTGACTCAGCAGTGTCTATCACATACTATGGAGAACTGTTTGTCAATGACTCACCTCTCTCATAGAATGTAACAGAATAACTAATTGGAATTTGACTAGAGGGCACTGCTAATGTAAAAAAAAGGATTTAAACTGTGATAACTCTGGAAATATTCCTCAGTTGGAGTACCCTTATTTTACTCAACAGGAAAAGTCCTACAACATATTTTTTCATAAGAAAAGTGTACTGCTTCTTTAATTTGCTGAAAAATAAACCACATATGCTAGTGTAGATATCTTAAATTAATGATGATTTATTCAACAGGTGTTACAGCTCATATGTGCTTTTCTATATTTTTTAAAACTAATCTGCAGTCTGTTGTCTGGTCACTGGGTGGCAATGTTTCTCTTGTCTAAGGCAATGTGTAGTGTACCCCACTGGTACTCAAATAATTAAATCATGAAATATTTGTTTCTTATGGTGCAGTTAATTTGCTCCAATACTTCTTTGCACTTCACCCTCAGTGGGCAGCATCCGGAAATTATCCTTATGGCTAGTTCTGGTCTTTAGTATGTAATGCTCACTGTGTGAGGTTGCTTGTGAGTTATGTAGCGGTGTGAGATAGCCAGTGGGGGGCAGGAACTAATGAGCATTCTATTTGGACAGTACAGCAGTAATAAAACTAGGGATTTTAGGCAGGTGGATGCACTAAGGAAAGGGGTGCAACTCTGGGCCGGAGAGAACAAATAAACAAATAAAAATCTCCTCTAATTTTATCTGATTTTAATCCTTTAACGACTGCCCGATCGTTAAGAACAAAGGCACATTTTTTTTATTATTATTATTGCATAGTATTCTGGGATGACAGAATTTCATGATGTGCCAGGACCTTCACCAGTCCTTAAGTGCCAGACAGATGTGCCGGTACTGGCACAGCATCGGTCATTAAAGTGGAATTTTCACTTTAATTAAAGTTTGCATATTTTAAAACTGCATAAAAACTGCATATATGTCATATTAGCCAAAAGACCAGCAGATGTCTACTTTAGGAGATATTTATACTTTTATTTCTGGGAAAAGTGAAAGTGAAAATGTCCTGGTACTGCACAGTGCTTAATTAGCATACATTAGCATATGAAAGAAGTGCGAATATCTCCTGAACTGTACATCTGCTGGACTTTTGGGTAACATGACATATAGACAGTTTTTAATGCAGTTTTCAAATATGCAAACTTGAATTAAGGTGAAAGTTCCATTTTAAGGTGTTAATGTTGCTTTTAACCTTTTCAGTTCTAGAGAGGTCTCCATGCATCGTGAAGCAATGCATTGGAGACCTCTCTAGCATTCAAAAGGTTAAAATCAACATTTAAATCTGTGGGGATTTTTTAAAACTTTTATCTATTCCCATAGCCTCGTTGATTTGCTTAGGTAAGTGCCCTTCATACAAGTCAGGTATCAATGATCTATGTTTTTGCATTATATTTTCGGTTTCCATTATATAATTGGCTCTGTTACAGTTTGCCTCTAGGGCACACCTATAGGCTTCATTAGTCCCGAATAACTTGTAAGGGTCACTAGCCTTTATCAGATTGTAAACTGAAGCAACCAGCAGTTGACTAAAACAGATCAAATGCAATTGAAAACCGTTACCAGAAATTACGAAGTGCTGAATGAAGGGCACCCACCTAGGTAAATTAATCTGTTAAACAAATTAAGAGGCACTTATTCTTAGGGTATCGTTTCCTGAAACAAGTTTCCATGTTCCGCTAGCAGAGCTTTGAACGCAATTTGAGAACTTTGAGTATCCAGCCCTGTTACATATTACATTGTGACAAAACCCCTGCAGTGCCCAGCAGACAGGAATCTCAGTGATAAAGTGAAAGTATCACACAGTTCCTTTGATGCATTGCCAGTTTAGTTAGGAAATTCAGGACAGTCTCTCGGCTGCACAATTTGTAGTTGTACGAAGTCGTGGGAAGGATTCCTGCAGGTTGGGCTGTTCAATACCACGCTAGAAATATTTCAGAAGCCTCGTTACATGCAGGGCTTCTTGTTACTACATTTTCCAGAGCCAAATCATTACAGTATATTTACTAGCTTATCTCCTGTGAAGAGTAAATGAAATGGAATTTTCTTCTCACCAACAGGTTGTTCTGATGTTTGGAACCTGGGACTTAAACCACCTCCGCTCGTGAAGTTATTGAGCTAATCAGCACATCATGCCTTCGTGCCTTATTTTTGACGTGATTGATTTTTGATTTTTTTTTTTTTTTGTTTTCCTATATATTTTATTCTTATACGACTTGCTAGTGCAGTGTGGCTCGACTGAAACACAGCAAGGAGAACATTAGAAATGTGCTGCTTGTGCGTGATAGGATTATATTGATAAGTAATATATTAAGCTTTCCTGTGACGGGAGCGAACAGGCTTGAAATGAGGTTTGAGAGGACAAAGTAGGCCACGCAAGTCTAATTTACCTGGAGAGCAGTGATGTCGGGCTGCCAGAGCTCAGTTATGGGTTATAGAAGTGCAGGACTAACAGATTAACCCTTTGAGTGTCAGAGGGATACGCAACGCATTGCTCTGCAATGCTTTGAGTACCTCTCTGGCACTCAAAGGGTTAAGAATCAAAGAGGGTGCACAGTGTATCGCTTTGCAATGTGTTGAGCACCCATCTGTTCTTTAAAGGGTTGACAGACTCTACCCTCTTCACCCCTGTTTAAAAGCTTCTCTGCTGCGATCAATGGAAATACAAGCACAGCAGTTGAGGATGTCATATAGCTGCAGTGCATCATGGGCCTTGGATTTAATTCTGCTATTGCTGCACAAGATTTTTAACCTGCTCTGTCACACAATGTTCTATTCTTCTCACTGTGTATAATGCCAGCTATAATTGTTTTAACTTGACAGAAATCTTTTTTCTTGTAACAGTTTAATTTGTTTCCTAGCCAATTGGTGGACAACTTGCAGTTTTCAATACGTGATTGGATTACACCTCCCATCATCATCAGCTTCTCAACACCAACTGAGTATGAGATCAGTTGTAGTGCACCAAGAGCTGGACAGTTGTAAGTTACCCTGTCTGAGCTAGTCACTAACAGTGGTGTTCTTTTCCCGCCATAAATATAGACATTTATCTGTACTTTTTCCACCCATGGTTCACTTTTTAAAAGTTGCGTAAAAAATATTGTGCGGCTAGAAGCTACATTAACCATGTTGCCCTGTTTAAAATGGCGATATGAGAATCTTGCGCTGCATAAAAGCGTGAGGTTGTCATGTCGCCTCTTTAAACGTCACTATGTAATGCCGCAGTTGCATGTTTGACATCCCTGTATTAAATAAGTATGCACAACTACACAGTCGGTCAGAGAGGGCTCCTATTATCGGTGCAGGATTGCATGTTTGACTCCATCTAAAATGAAAAGCAGAATGAGCAGCAAACAGCATACCACAACTCCCATCATCCTTACTTTGCCTGTTGCAGAGCGCTGCCCGGCTGTCTCTCCCCGCTCCCCCTGGTTAAAAATCATAACGTTCTGGATAAGGTAAGAATGATATGAGTTGTGGCATGCTGGTCATTATGCAGTCCTGAGGCATCTCTGACCGATTGCATAGATTTAAGTCCAAATGAAAATTGAATTTGTATATATGCACGCAGAGAGAGGCAGGAACAGTATCCGACAGGACAGTAATGCCGATCTGCGGCCAAGGACAGGTAGAGGAGAATGGGACTCGTGTGGGGAAGATTCAGCAGTGTAAACAATATAGCGATGCTCTGGGTTCTCTCTCTGACATCTGCGGGCACAAAGCCAGGGCTGTAAGACACTAGATAGCGACTTTTCATAGCGCGACCTGAGAATCTTGCGTTTTCGTGCACTGCGAGATTCTCAGGCTGCCATTTTTATGACTACGACATGTTGAATGCTATAAAAGGTTGCACGCTCTTTTGCATGCAACCTTTTAAAAGGATACCCACCCATGAGCGATTGGTTGTGTGCTGTATGCCTATTGCAGTCATTCCATAAGCCTTCCACTGGGTATACACAGCCATCAGAAGCAAGGGCAAGACCACATTCCCTTACATTAAAGGGATAGTAATGTTTCACAAGAATTGCAGCTCCAATGAATCTTCATAGTGTTTGGGCCATGGAGAGTGTTATTTCAATACTGTCAGAGTTGTAGTTCAAGAGTAATTGAATGATAAAGTATCCCTCTCCCGCCCCTTTTACCTAGTGTAAGGCACCTCCCCTCAGATGTGGAATCTGATCTCTTGACCGGACAGGTCACAGCAAGGGACAATCTTCTTACTGTGATCATAAGGAAAACCCTGCCCCCCTTGACAGGTTTATCCTTATACTCACTGAAGATTGTCCCTCTCTGTGATCCATCCGGACAGTCTTGCTGCTCTGAGGTGAGCAGTGTTACATCAGTAGAAGGGGCAGGAGGGGGATACTTTACCATTCAATTACTCTTGTACTACAACTCTGACAGTATTGAAATAACACTCTCCATGGCCCAAATACTATGAAGATTAATTGGAGCTGCTTTTATTTTGAAACATTACTATCCCTTTAACACACTCATAAGCTCATGCTCTCTCACTACCTGTAATATCCATGTACACAATACCAAATCATAAACTCTCACACACTCCCCTCCCTACAAACTCTCTCACACATCTTCCCAGAGTAACTCCTGTTCATCACAGACCTGTCTGCCAGACAAGTGAGCCATTGTTTGTCTTCCTTTCATCTCCTTTTTATCTCGATTTTCTCTGAGAGCTGCAGTACAGATACGGCTCTCCAGCTGCCTGTAGAGTACACGGAGAGACATCTATTCCCCACAGGCCTCCCAGGATGAAATCCAATGGGTCTACTGCCCTGTGCAAGTTTACTTGTGTGTTTGAAGTATTTTCTTGTCTTCTTTATTAACTGAAAAAGGTGCTAGCCTTGTCTTCTTCTGTTCTACTTGGGGGGGGGGGATCGGAGAGGAACCAGTTATCTTACATTTTTTGCCATCTCTCCATTACCGAATCTACCCTCTTCCTCTAACGGACTGCAGCCTCTCCTGTCTCTCAGGTATCACAACAAGCAACTGAATACTACTCCAAAACAGTGTGCACCCTACTTCACCCGCACTCGCAGTACGTAGAGACATCCCAGTGCTGCCTCTCTCCCAGTTCATAAACTACAAATTCAGATTTTTTTAGGGAATTAAAATCCTGCCAGGCTGAAAATACAGTAATAAAAAAAGATCACATGACACTAGACCTAATGTAACACTACACAGCATGACGGAAACACAGAAAAGATGCAAATAACCAGATTAACAGTAGGGTTTTACGCTGGAAAAAAGGATTGCAAAATAGAGGTGTGGACGGATCAGAATATCGATCAGAAGGCAGTAAATCTCTCTCTCGCTGTATAATATATATAACTAGTTGAAAAGCCCATTACACGTGCCACTGCCAGCCGGTCGCGTCGCAGTCATACGTCCAGCTCTGTATCAGCCTCATGACAGGCAGTCTCTACTGTGCATGACTGCATCGTTACACACGTTTTAGTGAATTATTGTATAGGAGATGTACATACAGTTTCACAAGCGTAGAGATGTCACTCACATGAACTTTTATAGATGTGAAAACAGGTTACATTTAATAAATCTATATTTCAGCTGTCAGTTTAATAAATGTAACCTGTTTTCACATCTGTAAAAGTCCCTGTTAGTGACATCTCTACGCTTGTGAAACTGTATCTTTTCTTTGATTTGAGCACACAGGCTACGTGTATATTGTTTCAGAGAGTTCATCCCAACACCTGTAGACTTTCTCTATCTCTCAATATATATATATATATATATATATATATATATATATATATATATATATATATATATATATATATATATATCTCCTACAACAAAAAAGTCATAGAATGCGTCGCTCACTGTGTGCGTAACTGCACATGTGCAGTCGGGACTCGCAGAACGGGCTGCTCCGGAAGACTGACAGCCTGTTTGTGCTCCTGGCTCTGGGGCAGCAGCGGAGGTGGCTGGGTGACAGGCTGTGAGCCATCCGGAGCTCCCCACTCCGGATCAGCCCGTGCAAAATCGCTTTGTAACTAGTATGTGTGTATGTATATATATCTATATATATAAAAGAAGACTTTGTGCCTGGCAAAACACACCCAGGGGCGGCAGTAAAAAGGATTACTGCTGCCATTGGGTGATTCTGTGGGGGTGTGATTTTTGGCCTGCCCCCACTATCCAGCCCGCCCACCACTATCTAAGGCTGAAAAAAAAAATGGCTGCCACACACTCCTACACCACAGACACATGCACATGCCCTCCCACACACACACTAGCAGACACATACACACATATACACACACGCACGCTGAGGATGATGGGAACAATGTTCAAGCTACAGCTGGAAGGCCATGGTCCAATCTGTATTATGCAGCTTCTTCATTCCCTGTCTTTGAGCCTACACAGCTCTGCTAATTACTACAAGTGAGCTGATTTCTAAACAATCAGCAGGAGGATACTGGCTTGCTGAGAAAGTGGAAACAACGGCAGAGAGGTGATCAGGCAGTGCAGAGCAAGGCTTCAGCTGAGCTGGTAAATGGCAGAGACATGGATGTGACTGTATTTATATATTGCACAAAGAGAGAGAAAGAGAGCAGGTTGTTTGTCAGTCTGTCTGTAAGTAGAGGTGCCAGTTCCTGCAATCATCTCCATGCTGTACATAGCTCACTGTATAGCATGTATGACAAACTATTTATATATGGTCTGGCATTGTATAGTATACAGTCTGTGTATAAGGACTGGCACTATACAGTATAGGAGGGACAGTCCCTGTTTGACACCCAAATCCCTCTGCTCCTCTATTTAGGAGATCACACGGTGTGGTGTATATACAGTAGGCTGACCAGACCTCACCTTTAACCGGGGACACATAGGAAATAAGCATATTTCAGGAGTGCACCAAAATCAAAGCAGCCCTGCAGTATGCATTTTTCATATGTGTCACTGGTTAAAGGTGAGGTCTGGTCAGCCTAATGTACAAGTGTATCAGATTGCTTCACATCAGTAAAACCCACGGTAATGTGGGTATAAACTTCTGTATATATCTGTTAAATTAGTCTGTGTAAAAAAATACTTTCATCTTCTTCTAAATCATTCACTTACAGAAAGAGTAACTTAACCATTTCAGTGCCAGAGGAGATGCAATGCATTGCTTACCCCCTGGCACTCAAAGGGTTAAAAATTCTCTACAATGGTCTGGCACTGTATAGCAGTGGTTCTCAATCTGTGCCCTCAGTGGCTATTAACAGGCCAGGATTTTAGAATTTCCTTTTAAGAGCACAGGTGAGTTAATCAATATGACTGAGCCTCTGATCAACACACTTGTGTTCTAGCAGTGAAATTCCTAAGTCCTGGCCTGTTAGTGGCCACTGAGGGCATGGGCTGAGAACCTCTGCTGTATAGTATACAGTCTGCATGTGTCTGTGTATAAGGACTGGCACTATACAGTATAGGAGGGACAGTCCCTGTTTGACACCCAAATCCCTCTGCTCCTCTATTTAGGAGATCACATTGTGTGGTGTATATACCAGTGTATCAGATTGCTCCACATCAATAAAACCCACAGTAATGTGGGAATAAACTTCTGTATATAGCTGTTAAATTAGTCTGTGTAAAAAATACTTTCATCTTCTTCTAAATCATTCACTTACAGAAAGAGTAACTTAACCATTTCAATGCCAGAGGGGATGCAATGCATTGCTTACCCCCTGGCACTCAAAGGGTTAAAAATTCTCTAAAATACACCACCAGCCACGCCCCCAGTAACACCACCGAAAACACAAGTGTCCCTCTTTGGCCATATGAAATGTTGGGAGGTATGTTACTTACACTGCTCACACTGTATGTATTTATGTTCTGATTTGCAGCTGTGTGTCACTGTTTGTGTTGTCAGTGCATGTGTGTGTATATGTGTGTGTTGCATGTGTCTCTGTCTATCACTGTATGTACCTTTCTGACACGTACACCCTACGCTATAATTCACTATCATAACATTTATTTTAAAAAAAAGAAACATTTCCTGCATAACATGACGGGCAACGCCGTCCCAAACTGCTAGTATATATATAAGAAAGGTGAAAAGCAAATACTTTAATGTCCAGAAATAAGCTGTGATGACTATGAAACCCGAATAATGAATGACTTAGACACAAACCTGGAGGTGGTAGACTGTTAGATGGATTGTTGGAATGAATGTCAAATCAACACAATATGTGAATGGTCTTGATGCACCAAGTCCTCAGAGGATAGTGTCTCTGGTAAGTGAATGTCCAGAAGTAGAAGCTCTGCTGATACCATTATTCACTTTAGAAAATACTTAATGGGATGATATAATGGCCCACAGCACAATGAAAGCCTCTGCAATGCCGTTTGGGAAAAGCCGGTGTCAAACTGGTACTAGAGGTGGGTTTTCACAGGGGGCTTGATTCTAAGGAATGCCAATGGACCGTAGTGGTAGAAGGATCTGATATGGAAGGTATGCCTAACCCGTATCGTGGAGGAATGCTCCACTCCCAGATGGTATCCTTTTGAACTGTCGCACACATAAGAGCGTGCCTCTGCACACTGCATGATTACCCCTGCTTTTGGAATATGGCCACTAAGATAAGAGCCGTACGCAGCTCACCAGCTGTAGGTTGCAGAACCCTGGTCTAGAAGATACCATCAGAGATGCTTTAGTTTTGCAGTTCTCAATCTGTGCATTTTTGTCTTCAAAAAAATTAAAAGCCAGAATGCTTGATAAATAAATAAAACAATTAAAATGTCTGGTGATCGCCTAATGTAGCATGGCATGCATATTAAAGGGATAGTAATTCTTGAAAATAATTTTATTTTATATTGTAGCCCTTAAAAAAACATGAAAAATTATATAAGTCTTATCTCCCAAACCTTTATGGTTTGGGAGATATTCACATGTAAAATATAGTAAAGTTCTCTTTTCCTGGCTGTTTCAGCCAAGTATGCCATCTAGTGGACAGATTTGGAATTCGGTCCACATAGCAACCAGCACCTCTTTAGCAGTGCCGAGATCACAATCTTTAATAAGAACTACTTAATTGGAACTGTGTACAATGTGTGCCTGGCTTGAAAGCACACTTTGTAGACCATTCCAATTAAGAAATTCTTTTTAAAGATCATGATCTCAGCACTTCTGGAGAGGCGCAGCCGGTCCCGGGACCGGATTCCAAATCTGAAGGGTGGAGCAATGACTTCACTTCAGGGGAAACTTTACTTCTGAATATCTCCCAAACCATAAAGGTTTGGGAGATAAGACTTATATCATTTTTCATGTTTTTGTAAGGGCTACAATATAAAATAAACTTATTTTCAGGTATTACTATCCCTTTAATGATTAACATGTGGTATTGGAGAGTATTTACATCCCAATGAATTTATAAATATCTGCTTCAGTTGAATGGCGTAAATTAATTTCTCACATGTCCAGAGAATCGTATCCCACCACCTTCTTAGGCTGATAGACCTACCAGTTTCCACCAGAGGGCGGAATAAATTAACAGGTAGGAATACTCATGCAAATCCCTTCAAAATGGGGGCTCCCGGTGAGGGGAGGATTTGGGAAGGTAACAGGTTCTCTTTAAGATCCTTTGCTGATACAGTGGAGTTGTAGACTGTTTTTACAGATTGCAAGTAGAGGGCATCACATCACTGAGATCTGCAGGGTGATGGAGAGTGGGAGCGTTTAAACACTCTTTTGGCTCTTTAACCCTTTCAGCGCCAGAGGGGTATTGCGTTGCATACTCTTCTGGCACTGAAAGTGTTAATGTGTGTTCTTTTTAATGCCTCTTCAGGGAAACACTGCAAGCAAATAAATGAGAAAATAATATATATTTTTTTACATAATTACGTACTATGGATATATTTTGGTTGGGGTGAGTTACAGCCCCTCTTCCATTTATTGCTTTCTATTTAACCCTTTGAGTGCTAGAGAGATATCCAAGGCATTGCAACTCAATGAGTAGGATATCTCTCTGGCACTCAAAGGGTTAATAATGCTTTTGTTCTTTATTTTAACGTGATCATATTGCAAATGTTGATTGTTAATACAAAATAAATATATATATATTTGTTACCCTGCTGTGAACTGTTTGTTGTCTAATTGCAAAAAAAAACTTAACAGAAATTGTCATTCTAAATCTCAAACTGTTTTATCCCTTCTGGGGCAATTATTTTGGCCTGAGAGCCACATCCCTGTTGACATTTTTTAGGAGGGCCCAATATGTATGGTGTCTCCAAACAGAACAGGGCACATTGGGATTTATGTATAAAGATACAAATTGAGCAATATAGAGCGAAAACTGCACCAAACAAAAATCTATTGACATTGCTACAATTAGGAGTTTTAAAGGGATAGTAATACTTTGTTTTATCTTTATTTTATTTTGTAGGCATGAAGAACGATATGTCTTATCCCGCCCCTTTTACCTAGTGTAAGCCATCTCTTCTCAGATGTGGAATGCAGTCCATGGACCAGACAGATAACAGAAGGGAACAATCTTCTTCCTATGAGAACAATGAAAGCCCTGCCCCCCTTGACAAGTTTTTCAGGTTTTTCCCTTATCTTAATTGAAGATTGTCCCTCTCTGCAGTCTACCTGGGCACCTCCCTTCTGATCTGGCTGAACGGGGGGGGGGGGCTTTGTTTGTGAATATCTCTTAAACCATAAAGGTTTGAGAGATAAGACTTATATCGTTCTTCATGTTTTTTTAATGCCTACAAAATAAAATAAAGATAAAACGAAGTATTACTATCCCTTTAAAGGGCAAATATTTATCTGATAGTATCCCAGAGGCACTTGGGGCAGACGTGCAGAAGATGGCAGAACTCTATTGTGATCCTTTTGGAGCAGAACGCTGGCCTGAAAAAGGGCATCATCGTTTGTTGAGCGAGATGAGACTGAACAGCAAGAATGAAGTCCCTCAGTTCAGTCTCTTGCCCTGATACAGGGGGACCATGGATGCTGCGTACGCAGCTACATACCGGGGGCCGCATATTTCTGTGTTAAGTCCCAGACAAAAGATATTTTGTGGTGGCAAGTGCAGCATCAGGATTTTTACTAAGTCTGCTCACATAGGAGCAGACATGGTAAAATGTGATAATCGCCCTTTAACAGCTTTGCAACAGACCTCAGTACAGTGACCAAGCAGAGTGGCAGAGCCTCTGTATTAGTGAAGGTCAAGCTTGGGTACCCTGCCTTCTGCTTTCCTATAAAGGGTACTCCCTGTTAATGTGACCACTTTCATGACATTAAAAAAAAATTATCGATCTTTCTCTGTCGTTCAATACAGGTTACTGGTAGCTTTAATTTTGGGTAGGCGATCAGCCCCTTTAATAGGCAGGAACCCCCAGTGACTGCTGGGTGGAGCCTACCTAACCTCCTTAGCTTGCAGCTAGCCACTCCCCAACCAGTAAGATTTGTTCCTTGGTCAAGGCACAAGCAAGAGAACAGTTCTGCTCTAGTTTTAGCTTTTTTTTATTATTTTTCTGTTAGAAATGGAATACCACCATTAGGCGGATTACCATCATTGACAATTCCTATCACCGAAATGTGGATAACTCAGTTTACCAGGAACTTTTGTGGACCTAAGCCCTGGGGGGAAAATCTTGGCTGCAAGTTCTTTCCCCAGGAGTTGGTAATCAGAAGACCTGCTGAAAAAGATGAGCACCCTTTGAGTTCTGAGGGCCACATGTCCCATGCTTCCCCTCCGCACAGGGGTCTCTATTGGAGATCCTATTACATACTCATGCACTCATTGGGTTTATTCTGTATGTCTGTGAGGTGTTTGGAGCAAGTTTATGTGGTAACCTAACCCTTTTGCTGCTGGTTAGTGCCTTTTGGGACACTTTCCTTGTTGGTTTCAGTGTTTATGGAGTGGTTTCACGTTGGTATTCACCTCGCTCACTTTATGTTCTGTTTACCGCATAGACCCCATTGCTCCATTCACTTCTATGGGTCGTGTGTCTGTAACCGCTCCACGTGGCGTGGTCAGAGATGGCTCATTTTTTTTAGTTTTGCTGACAGAATAGGGGGAAACCATGTTTCACATGAGCGCCAGCTTTGTACACTCGTTTCCGATTGACTCCCGTTGCAACAGCCATTTTGTGTATTCGCAGATCGAGTATCCTACGCAGGGCTTGGACTCTCCTTCTCTCCTCCGCAGTTTAACCCTTCGCCTACCAGATAAGTCTAATTTAGCATTTCTGGGGTGCATTAATTATCATACACACTTTATTGGGGGTGATTTGATACCTTGACCGTTTTGACTCTGTGAGAATGTCTACACCATTAGACCTCAGGGCTAAACCTAAGACTAAGGACATTGGGGTGTCTGTGTCCCCCATTGCTCCTCATGTCAGTCAGGGTTACCTGGAGAATACTCAGGTCATCTTTGCCCAGCATGCGCTGCTGCCCCTGAATCCCCTGCTGGGGCCTCCAGCCATGCACTAGAGCCAATATGGATGAATGAGTTTAAGGTTACTACCAGGGACCTCCGGTCCACCTTACAACTCCTTCCATCCACTTTACAGACCCCCGCCCCTATCAGATCTTCCTTGCCTAAACCGCCGGTTGTACCTGATGTGTCTGACTCCTCTGAGGAGGAGTTGTTGGTGGACTCTGATGATGATGACTGTTCAGCTGTTCCTTCATTTGGGGACCCCTTTGAGGCAGACCCCATCCCCTCTGCTGAGGCCTGATCAGGGCTGTGTTGTCCACCCTGAACATTCCCTTGCTGCAGGAGGCGTCTTCTGACCTCTCTGATGTTTTCCAGGAGTCTGTTAGGCCCCATGCCTGTTTTCCACCTAATCCCACCCTTGACCGATTGGTGTCAGAGGAGTGGAAATTTCCAGACAAGAGACCATCTGTGTCTAAAAAGTTTGCTAAACTTTACCCGTTTTCTGAAACGGCCCTCACTCAGTGGGTCCACCCCCCCAAAGTGGATGCCCCAGTTTCCAGGCTTTCCAAGTCAACTGCCCTGCCAGTGGCTGATGACTGTACTCTCAAAGACTGGTCTGACAAGAAGCTTGAGACTTTTCTCAAGGCTATTTTTGCAACAGCGGGCTCTGCCCTTCCCCCTACCTTTGCTGCTGCATTGGTTAATAGGGCTGTGACTGTTTGGACTGAACAGCTCAATTCTGCTGTCCGTCAGGGAGCCCCTACTTCTGACATGCTGCGTCTTCTTGCTAACATTGCTGAGGCTCAGCATTATGTCTCATGCTGCCCTGTTTGACGCTGTGCATATGGTAGCCAGGGCTACCATGTCTGTGGTAGCCAGAAGGGCTCTTTGGCTTAAGATCTGGTCGGCTGACACAGCCTCTAAGAAGGCTCTGCTGTCTTTACATTTTCAGGGTTCTTCCCTGTTTGAGCCTGAACTCAAGGATCTTATCGATGAGGCCACTGGAGGGAAGAGTTCTCACCTGCCAGTGGTCCTAAGGAAGAAGGCACCTGTTAAAAGGAATCTACTTTTTCGTTCCTTTCAAGCAGACTCATGCCAAGCGACCCAGACGGTCCCTCTGGCTCAACGCTCTTCATCCAAGCCTAAGCAGCAATGGAGAGCCAAGTCCTCCATGAAGCCCAAGGCTTCCAAGTCTTCTTCTGCATGACTCACCGAACTTGGGTCCCCACCCGCAGGTAGGTGGCCGCCTACATCACTACCTTTCAGCTTGGCAAGCCTCTGTGGCAGACCCATAGGGTTTTACAAGTGGTGGCCTCGGGACACAGGATTCTCTTCACCTCTCTTCCTCCTCCAAGGACCTTTGTTTCTCGTTCTCCCTTGGGAGCAAAAAAGAGACACCTTTTCAAGGAAGCTATACAGTCCCTTCTGGACAAGGCAGTCCTGGAGCCAGTTCCACCTCAGGACAGGGGCTTGGGATTTTATTCCAACCTCTTTGTGGTTTCCAAGAAGGATGGGGCTGTTGCCCCATTTTGGATCTGAAGGATCTCAACTCCTTTGTGGTCAGATCCCAATACAGCCAGGAGTCTCTGTGCAAAGTGATAGCGGCCATGTCTCCTGGGGAGTTTCTGGCTCTCTGGATCTTCAGGATGCCTATCTGCACATCACCATTCATCCAGAGAGTCGGCAGTATCTTCTCTTTGCCTGCGACCGAGGGTACTTCCAGTTCTCTGCCCTCCCCTTTGGCTTAACCATGGCTCCTCACAGTCTTCAACAGAGCCCTGGGAGCTTTGATCTCTGTCCTACATCAGAACGGCATCAGGGTGACTCCATATATGGACGACCTCCTTCTGAAGGCGCTCTTTCACCAGCAGGTGCAGGACTGCATTTATGCTCTCTCCCATCATGGGTGGATCATCAACTTGGGCAAGTTAGACCTTGTTCCTTCACAGAAGATGGTCTTTCTGGGCCTCCTCTTCGATGGTGTTTCTGACAGACAAATTGGCTCATCAGATAGCACTGAAGGTCCAAGGTATCCTGTCTCAGGATCTCCTGGAAAGATCCCTGTCTCTCCCTCTTCAAGTGGAGCAGAGTCTTTCGTGATGGCTCAACCTGAACAATCTCCTGAAAGGCCGACCCTTCCTGGTGCCCTTCTGGACCACTGTGATGACTGATGCCAGCCTTTCCGGATGGGGAGTGGTGTTGGGGCACTTAAGTGTTCAGGACAAGTGGTCTCAGGAGGAATCTCTCCTTCTCATCAATGTCTTGGAGGTTTGAGCGATATTTCATGCCCTACATCACTGGACACGACAACTGGAGAATTGCCCGGTCAGGGTGCAGTCAGACAACGCCACAGCAGGAGCATACATCAACAAGCAAGGCAGCACAAGAAGTCTCGCAGCTTGACTGGAGGTCAATTCTATTTTACCTTGGGCGGAGGAGCATGTGCCTTCTATTTCCGCAGTTCATATTCCTGGTGTAGACAACGTTCTGGCAGACTTCCTCAGTGGACACACGGTGGACAGCGGAGAGTGGGAGCTGCATCCAGAGGTGTTCAACCTCATCATGCAGCAGTGGGGTCTTCCATGCATCGACCTGATGGCAACCAGACACAACAGGAAGGTTCCAACATTCTGCTCTCACTGGGCGGATCCCATGGCTTTTACAGTGGATGCCTTGTCGATCCTGTGGATGTTTCCTCTGGCTTTCACCTTCCCTCCTGTTCCCCTGTTCAACAGAGTTCTTCGGAAGCGGAGACTGGAGCTCTGCCCAGTCATTCTGATTGCTTCGTTCTGGCCATGACAGGCTTGGTTTCCGGAGCTTCTGGACCTCTCAGTGGCGGAACCTCTTCAACTCCCCCCCCCCCCCCCCCGTCCAGACCTTCTTGTACAGGGTTACCTCTGGAAAGAAGACGTTCATCGTCTGGCTTTGACGGCATGGAGATTGAATCCTCAATTTTGAAGAAGAAAGGATTTTCTTCTGGTGTGGTGGCTACTATGCTTAGTGCCCATAAGTCTGTTTCCTCCAAGGTCTACCATCAAGTTTGGGCTACGTTTCTGGCTTGGTGGGCTGATAAAGACCTATCTCAGGATTTTGACCTTCCTACAGTTCTTTCCTTTCTTCAGGATGGTGTGGATAAGGGTCTCAGTCTGAGTTCTCTTAAGGTTCAGACTTCTGTGTCTTCTTTCAAAGGCGTCTTGCTATCATTCCTGATGTCAAGGTTTTCTTCTAGTGTGTTGCTCATACCTGTCCGGTGTTTAAGTCCCCTGCTTCTCAGTGGAATCTTAACCTGGTTCTGGGGGTACTCCAGCATCCTCCTTTTGAGTCCTTGGCTACCATTCCTCTACGTATGCTGACGTGGAAGATGGCCTTTCTCCTGGCGATTGTTTCTGTTCGCAGAGTTGCGGATCTGCATGCCCTGTCTTGTAGACCTCCCTTTTTGGTTTGTCACAAGGACAAGGCGGTGCTTCGCACCTCACAAGAGTTTCTCCCGAAGGTGGTGTCCGAGTTCCACATCAATCAGGAGATTGTGGTTCCTTCCTTCTGTCCTAACCCTACTTCTGACAAAGAGAGTGATCTTAATCTGTTGGATGTTGTGCGCTGTCTCAAGTTCTGGGTGCATCGCACTGAGTCCTTGAGGCAGTCTGACACTCAGTTTGTCATTCCTGAGGGTCCTAGGGCAGGGATGCCTGCTTCCAAGGTTACCATCGCTTCTTGGATCAAGTCCATGATTCGTAAGGCTTATGAACTTTGGAAGAAGCCTGTTCCCTTCTGGGTTATGGCTCATTCTGCGAGGTCTATTGGGGCTTCTTGGGCCTACAAGAACCAGGCCTCAGCTGATCAGTTGTGCAAGGCGGCCACTTGGTCATCTGTGCACACTTTTTCTAAATATTATCGTGTGGATGTGCTGGCATCGGCTGATGCCAGTTTTGGGAGAAAGATCCTGGCTGTAGCCTTGCCTGTCTAGGATCTCTCTTAGTCTCTCAGTACTCAGTGTGCTGTGCAATAGTTCATGGGATTTGTTTTACCCTTGTTCAGTGTCTTTTGACACTTTGCGGTTAGTGTTGAGCTATTCATGATCTGTAGGTTCATTGGTGCTCTGGTGACTTTGGGGGCCTGCACCTGGACCTTGCCTTTCTTCCCACTCTGGGGAACTTAAAGGGATAGTAATATGTTTTATCTTTATTTTATTTTGTAGGCATTAAAAAGCATGAAGAACAATATGTCTTATCTCTCAAACCTTTATGGTTTGAGAGATATTCACAAGAAAAGCTTTCCCTCCCGCCCCTTTTACCTAGTGTAAGCCATCTCTTCTCAGATGTGGAATGCAGTCCATAGACCAGACAGATAACAGAAGAGGACAATCTTCTTCCTATGAGAACAATGAAAGCCCTGCCCCCCCTTGACAAGTTTTTCAGCTTTTTCCCTTATCTTAATTAAAGATTGCCCCTCTCTGCAGTCTACCTGGGCACCTCCCTTCTGATCTGGCTGAGCAGTGTTACATCAGTAAAAGGGGCGGGAGGGGGATACTTTATCATTGAATTACTCTGGAACTACAACTCTGACAGAATTGATATAACACTCTCCAAAGTCCAAATACTATGATGATTAATTAGAGCTGCTTTTATTATGAAACTATATAAGAAAATATATATTGAAGTTGGCGCTGACTTGCGTACCTCTCCAAAAATGCCCAAGATGTGGCTAATATGAATATTGCTATATACTATCCAGCAGACGGCGAACTACAGGTACCAATAGTCTTCCCCTTCCCCCTTTTATTATGAAACATTACTATCCCTTTAATGGTTGGACATCACAAAGTTACCAGTAACCTGTATTGGACGACAGAGAAAAGAGGATTTTAGTCTTACCTGTTAAATCCTTTTCTCTTAGTCCATACAGGTTACTGGTCTCCCACCCTGTGAAGCGACCATGCTTGGCTCTCCTGTGGCAGACCGTGGGGGTCCATTCGGGTTCCTGCTCACTGGAGTCTTCCTTTACCTTCTTACTACCAGTCAATAGTTAGTCTGCAAATCTTACTGGTTGGGGATTGCCTAGCTGCAAGCTAAGGAGAGACAGTAAGCTCCGCCCAGCAGTCACTTCTCAGACTTGTTCCTGCCTATTAAAGGGGCTGATCGCCTAGCCAAAGTTAAAGTTACCAGTAACCTGTATGGACTAAGAGAAAAGGATTTAACAGGTAAGACTAAAATCCTATTATCTATTTATACACACACACACACGCAACAAACAAACACACACAGAGGGGGACACTTGACTCAGCTGGAAAGGCATATAATACATTGTGCTGCAATGCATTAGTTACCTCTATGGCGCTCCAAGGGTTAAATAGAGTGCTCTTAATTTAATGTATAAAAAGTGTGTGTGTGTATGTAGTATTACACACCAGGAGTCACCAGCCTTTTCTGTAACTGGAGCTACTTTTAGTTAATTAAACATATATGGAGCTACTCTAAATCATATATTGAAAATTTTTATAACTGTACGTATTAAACTATCTCCAAAGTTGCTCTGACCGACTCTGTGTTCCTTCTAATAACAAAGTGCTGCACAGTAGACTTGTGCACGGGCAAAATTTTCGGTAAAATTCGAATGCGGACAAATTTTTTTTTTTTCTAATTCGGATTAACCTAATTTCGGACCGGGCCTATTCGATTCGAACGAAATTCTGATCCATTCCGAATTATTCGGCCAAATTTAACATGGGTTAAATTACAGCAGTGCGCCTCCGTGCACGCTGCTATCATTCTTTGCAGACAGGGTGTGCATTTAGAAAAAGTTCCATCCCAAAAACGGACATTGTCTTACATTGCCAGTCTGTGCATGTCACCTCTACTCCAGCATGGGTTGCTAGTCACAATGCAAACGTCGAACATCGAGAACCCATGCCTGTTATTCAATTTAGCATATGTTCGAACATCGAAAACCCATGCCTGTCACATCCTACTCAACATAAGTGGTCGACTCGAACATGGACAAACTACATGTCACATTCTATGTTAGTACATGGGTAAAGATTAAGGTTTCATTTTCTGGTACCAGCCTCCTACCCTACTGTCCCTCTTTAGTACCCAAATTCCTCTCTCTCGTTTTCCTATCCTGATTTCCCCTCATATCAGATAAGTCTATGTGTATATACATTGTAGTGTTTCATACTACATCAAGAATAAACATCAATGATTGTAATGTGATAGATGTAATGTGTTAAAAAGTAAAATTGAGACATTCTGTTGTGAACGAACTGCAACACAGGAGAGAAATAAAAAAAAAATGCTTGACATCTATACTGAAGAGGGGTCCACAGCATTGTCTTAGTATAGCAATATCACCGTTTTCCGTGAGTGTGCAATACAGGGCTCTACGGTAATTGCTGGGCATTTCCCAACGTCATAATCAGGGGATGATGGGAGTTGTATTCTAACTACTGTTAGGAAACACATAAGTGATGCACATTCATCTCCCACCTAAAAATTATTTACACACGAGGCAACCCCCCAAGTAATACCTAGCCCCTTTCCAAGTGAAAGGACTTCCAGAAAGGCATCAGATCTCTTAGTGACTCACCTGTTATTGCCAGTCAGCGGGACCCGGAGAGTAGGAGGGGGTGATGCTATGGCTGCAGATTAAGTCTGGCACGGTGCTCTTAGTTGGTCACTCGTCACAATGTTGAAGCTCAGCCCGGCCAGCACCTTCGGGGTGGAGACACCTCACAGCAATCCTGTTCAGGACACATCATGCACTGTCGTGCACTTATACTAGGGATCCCAAATGTTTAGACTCATTTCGTACAGGGGGCACCCTCCTGTATTTGTAAAACCTCTCTAGCAAATCTGAGACGGTAGACCTATTTACTCAAGTCTCGACTTTAGGTGGGTGATAAACAATACAAAATAGGCATAATGTTTCACTATCACATAATTCACGTCACTGAAGCAGCCAGCAGGCATCGCCACTGAGTGAGCATAGGGCTGCCCGGCTACTGACAGTCACACTGATGGGACACCCTGCAACACAGAACTGGCGGAAGCGCACAAAATAAACATGCTATGGGATAGAAAATTGCTGCCCCTGCTGTCAAAGTGCCGCCTGGGTCCATGGACCCACTGGGACCCATGTAAGGGCCGGCCCTGTATTCGAACAAATACCTAATATTTTTTTATATTTTGCACAGGAACAAATATTACTCACTCTTGCAGTGGCAATAACTGGAACTAATGCTGGCTGCCTACCTATGCCTAGCCTAATGCTACCTGCCTGCCTACACAACAACTGGACACTCTCTAATCTCTTCTTCTCTCTCTGAGCTCCAACAACGCAATGAGGAAATGCAGGCTGTCTGTCTGTGTGACTGTGTCATTAGTCCAACCCCCATCATGAAACGAAGAAGGCTATTCGAATACAGACAAAAGAGGGAAGTAGTGCATGAAACGGAGAATGGAATTGGACTAGAGACATGGAGGGAAAATTATGGAGGGAAAGTCATTGAGCGTGCACAGGAAGTACAAAAATGTCCTGGTCGAAAGTAGTCAAAACTTTTGGAAATTTGTCGATTGCCGAAACTTCCGAAAGTTTCGACGAATTTCGGTCCTGGGCTGTTCGGAGTCGGATCATTTTTTCCGAATGACCCTTGAGTTTCGGATTGGCCGAATGTCTCCGAATGACCCCATTTTCAACGAAATCCGAATGTCTACGAATGAATTCGCACAAGTCTACTGCACAGTGACCTTCTTAACATCTGAGTATGATAAAATTCTGCTACAAGATGCATCATTTTTAGCAGAAGTCCATATTCAATACAGAAGACATAATCTGTGGCTCTTAATTGAACCACAGATTTTCTGATTAACAGTGCATTCTCATCCTTAACAACACTCTCCCATATTTAATACATGTAATGAATATAACAGAAAGCTGGCAGCTTTTGTGTCATGGGGCTGCTGGTCAGGAAGGGGTGCTGACCACAGACACAAAAGTAAATTAATAAAGTAGAACCCAAAGAGCAAAGAAACTAGCACACACACAATTAATGGGGAAGCCAGTGTATTTAACAAATGCTTACATGGACCAATACAGAGCACTGCAAAACAAAGCATACATGAAACTGAAAAGGGCAGTGACTCAGGACTACTAGGGACAGGACCTATGGGCAAAACTAGGGACAGGACCTATGGGCAAAACTAGGGACAGGACCTATGGGCAAAACTAGGGACAGGGGCTACTGAGAACGGGGATCAAGGGCCACTGAGAACAGGGGCAAAGTCAACTGTGATATTCAAGGAATGCAGCCATCTCTGGAACTCTGGGGGTGCAGCCAGGCTCAAGGAACAAGGGGTACAGCTGCTCGGCCTGCACTGGAACAAGGGGATGCACGGCCTGCACTGGAACTCGAAGAGTGCACAGCCTGCACTGGAACACGATGGGTGCAAGGGGGTACACAGCCTGCACTGGAACATGGACACAGGAGAGTAACAGTCAATACAGGAACACAGGAAGGCTATTGGCAGTACAGGAATGCAGGAGGGCCATCGGCAATCCAGGAACACAGGAGGGTCAATGGGACAGAAACCGACAGGACAGGATGTGAAGTCTAGGCAGTTTGAATTATCAAGTATAATCTGGCCCAGAACAAGGGGAAAGACTACACTAAGTAGGGCAGAGGTGATTGCAGGAGATAGGGGCCAGCTGGGAAGAAAATCAGGCCTCTGTAATTAGATAGCAGCAGCCTTCAACAGCACCAAGAGAAGACAGTGGCAGTGAGAGGTACTGCTCCAGACTGAGGAGAGGACAGGGCCATGACATTTTGTCAAAATGGGTGTGTGAATATGTTTTCACACTGTAGCTCTTACCTTTTTTTACACCACATATTTCCCACAACACTTACTATATAAATCATCTTTACAAAGCATGTGGAATAATCTGTATGCAGCTATTATGGCAGTGTGGTAGGAAAACCATGAACATGCTCTGAGGCCTCTGTCTACATGACTACATCGCTCTGATTGACTACTACTGGATACAGCAGATGAGAGCTGTGCCCAGATTGGTTGCAGGAAATAGAGGAGCAGATTTCAACCAATGAATGTGTGTCTGGCAGGCCAGATAACTTGATACCTCATTGGACTTGAGATAGATACTTCCAGGTAGCCAAAGATGTACCAGTAGCTTGTGAGCTACTTGTTGGAGACCCCTGATACACACACTTAAGTAATAGATAGTTCTCTGCACCATATACTCACGTTTTATGTGATCTACCAACTAATATTCCATGGATGGGGTTTATGACCAGTAATGAAATAAGCGTATCACTCAGCACTCAAAGGCATATCAGCTGGTGCACTGGTGCCGTCATTTAATGGAGAAAGCAGTGAGAACCACCACAGAATGGTCAGTAGTCCCCTTTGTCAAGTGTAACCACAAGTGGGTGATTGCATCTGACAAAGCGATCTGCTGACTCCAAAACGTGCGACTGTTGTCACTGCTTTTTCTGATAAACCCCTTAAGGACTACGTGACGTACTATGACCGTCATGGTCCTTATACCCTTAAGGACCAGAGATGGTCATAGCACGTTACGTACTTTTTACTTACATCACTCTGCCGGGAGCACTGTAAGTAGAAACGGGGCCTGAAATTGACCGCTTCAAGACAGGAGCGATCTCTCTTAGGCCTCAAAGCGCTGGTCCTTAAAGGGATAGTAATACTTCGTTTTAACTTTATTTTATTTTGTAGGCATAAAAAAAACATGAAGACTGATATAAGTCTTATCTCTCAAACCTTTATGGTTTATGAGATATTCACAAGCAAAGTTCCCCTCCCCGCCCCTTTTACCTAGTGTAAGCCATCTCTTCTCAGATGTGAGTCTGGTTGTATGACAGTACAGATAACAGAAGGGGACAATTTTCTTTGTATGAAAACAATGAAAGCCCTTCCCCCCTTGACAAGTTTTTCAGCTTTTTACGTTATCTTAATTGAAGATTGTCCCTCTCTGCAGTCTACCTGGGCATCTCCCTTCTGATCTGGTTGAACAGGGGGGGGATACTTTGTTTGTGAATATCTCTTAAACCATAAAGGTTTCAGAGATAAGACATATCATTCTTCATGTTTTTTTAATGCCTACAAAATAAAATAAAGTTAAAATGAAGTATTACTATCCCTTTAAGGGGTTAAACACCTGCATGAGTGTACTAGCGGATATGTCTTTGAGTACTCTATAATATATATGCCCTGTATTTTTTGTATCTCCCCACGGTTGTTCTGTATTCTCCTTGCTGTGTATATACCTGGTACTGCTGGCCCTGTGACCATGACCTAATTTCATCACCTTCAACTGAGTTAAAAATGTTCCGCTGATACCAAATATATACCGTTGCGCTATTTATTTCCTTTTAGTCCTGCACTCCTGTCTTAGGCCTTTGTTACCACACACACTGAGTTTTCTTGAAATGACTTGAAAAACACAGTGCATGTTGCAAAAGTTGAAGCATTCCTTCTTACAGGCTTGGATGTACATGCAGTTTCACTTTACAGATGGAATGGAGAGAATATCTTGTCTTGATCAGCAGATGGAAGCATGCTGTTTGATGGTCTAGTTTTCTCTCTCTCTCTCTCTCTCTCTCCTTACATTTGATGGAATAGCTCTCTCACATGCATTGGTAACTTTAGATTGATAGTGTGATTTTCATGAGAACACATACACTCTCAGAACAACTACCACTACAAAACTGTATAATACGTGTGTCAGCTAGGCCTTCAACATCTATGGCATCACATATACCACTGGTTCACAAGAGGTTGTAGCAGGTCCCAAATGCATACCTCCCAAGTGTCCCTTTTTAGGAGGGACAGTCCCTCTTTTAGAGCCAAATCCCTCTGTCCCTCTTTCCCACCCTGATGTCCCTCTGTTTAGGAAATCAGACTGTGTGTTGTGTGTATATAAGTGTATCACCCTGGTGTCCCTGTGTTTAGGAGATCAGACTGTGTGGTGTGTATAGAAGTGTATCACCCTGGTGTCCCTGTGTTTAGGAGATCAGACTGTGTGGTGTGTATATAAGTGTATCACCCTGGTGTCCCTGTGTTTAGGAGATCAGACTGTGTGGTGTGTATATAAGTGTATCACGCTGGTATCCCTGTGTTTAGGAGATCAGACTGTGTGGTGTGTATAGAAGTGTATCACCCTGGTGTCCCTGTGTTTAGGAGATCAGACTGTGTGGTGTGTATATAAGTGTATCACGCTGGTATCCCTGTGTTTAGGAGATCAGACTGTGTGGTGTGTATATAAGTGTATCACCCTGATGTCCCTGTGTTTAGGAGATCAGACTGTGTGGTGTGTATATAAGTGTATCACCCTGATGTCCCTGTGTTTAGGAGATCAGACTGTGTAGTGTGTATATAAGTGTATCACCCTGGTGTCCCTGTGTTTAGGAGATCAGACTGTGTGGTGTGTATAGAAGTGTATCACCCTGGTGTCCCGGTGTTTAGGAGATCAGACAGTGTGGTGTGTATAGAAGTGTATCACCCTGGTGTCCCTGTGTTTAGGAGATCAGACTGTGTGGTGTGTATATAAGTGTATCACCCTGGTGTCCCTGTGTTTAGGAGATCAGACTGTGTGGTGTGTATATAAGTGTATCACCCTGGTGTCCCTGTGTTTAGGAGATCAGACTGTGTGGTGTGTATAGAAGTGTATCACCCTGGTGTCCCTGTGTTTAGGAGATCAGACTGTGTGGTGTGTATATAAGTGTATCACGCTGGTATCCCTGTGTTTAGGAGATCAGACTGTGTGGTGTGTATATAAGTGTATCACCCTGATGTCCCTGTGTTTAGGAGATCAGACTGTGTGGTGTGTATATAAATGTATCACCCTGGTGTCCCTCTGTTTAGGAGATCAGACTGTGTGGTGTGTATAGAAGTGTATCACCCTGGTGTCCCTGTGTTTAGGAGATCAGACTGTGTGGTGTGTATAGAAGTGTATCACCCTGGTGTCCCTGTGTTTAGGAGATCAGACTGTGTGGTGTGTATAGAAGTGTATCACCCTGGTGTCCCTGTGTTTAGGAGATCAGACTGTGTGGTGTGTATATAAGTGTATCACCCTGGTGTCCCTGTGTTTAGGAGATCAGACTGTGTGGTGTGTATATAAGTGTATCACGCTGGTATCCCTGTGTTTAGGAGATCAGACTTACATTGTAACCCTATTGGGGTATGCACTATTTGTTAATTGTTTTCTGTGACGGAGAGATACAGATAAATAGCATATTAACGTAGAACTATCATCTTCATAATATTGTCCCCCGATACACATACCTTCCAACATTTCAAATTGCCAAAGAGGGACACCTGTGTTTTAGGGGGTGTTGCTGGGGGTGTGGTTGGTTGGCGGGGCATTATCGATCATTTTTAGGTTATTTCATGACCTATTGATACTTCCTTGTGTAATCTAATAAATGACTTATAACAAGACCACAGTATTTTATTTACACAGACTAATTTATAAACACAGATATTGACATTTAAACAAACATTAATGTCAGTTTTATTGCTGTGGAGCATTGTTATACACTTATATATACACCCAACAATCTGATCTCCTAAAAAGAGGGACATCAGGCTGGGAAAGAAGGACAGAGGGATTTGGGTCTAAAAGAGGGACTGTCCCTCCTAAGAGGGACACTTGGGAGGTATGGACCCCTAATATCTCCTAAAGAGGGACACTTGGGAGGTATGGATACATCCTATATAATACTTCACTAGATGTATGTTTGTCAGAAGCTGTCACGTGCAGTACATTCCGCTACACGCGCTGCAGTCATGCACAGTACAGACTGATAACGGAGTGGGGCACTCTGAATTCATTCGGTGCGCAGAGAGGACTACAGTCTGAATTCGGAGCGCCCTGCTCCGTATCAGCCGCGGCACGGGGCAGTTTCTACTGTGTATGACTGCACCGCGGATGTTGCTGGGTGGCACTGTGGCCCGTGTACAAGGGTTCTTCAACTAGTTAGTAATATAGCGGTAGGCAAAGGCATACTTGTATTATGTTTAATAAGTCCACGTTATTGAAGTAATCCACCTTCTCCTGCAGGCATCCAGGGCACAGAGTTTACAAGAGAAGCTCTGTGCGCCTGCGCAGGCAGCAGCTTCTGCAGCTTCCTGCAGAGGTCACCACCAATCCAGGCAATGCAAGGAACAGACAGCTCAGACTCAGAAGCAACTTTCCTATAAGATGTCTCTGCTGTTGTCTGTCGGTTTCTTGCAGAAGAATGTGGATTACTTCAATAATGCTAGGGTTGCCACCCAGTCGGTATTTTACCGGCAGACCGGTAAAAAATTGGCTTCTGTCCAATGTTAAGTCTATGGAGGGAATGCCATGGCCGGTATTTTTTTTAAGAAAAGGTGGCAACCCTAAATAACACTGATTTATGAAACATAATACAAGTATGCCTTTGCCTATCGCTATATTAGTAATGTATTGGGGGGGCAATATTATAAAGATGATAGTTACATTTTAAGTAACAAAATATATTTTTTGTTTATGTGCTTTAACCCCTTAGCGACCGGCGGTCCTGGGACGTTTCCGTCCCATAAGGACCGCTTTGATCCACGCCGACGCGCCGGTACACGTGACCTGTTGCGTGTATCGGCGCGTCACTATGGGGCCTGATAGAGATCGCTCCGATCTTGGAGCGGTCAATTTCAGGTCCTACTTTTACTTACAGCGCTCCCGGTAGAGAGGTATAAGTAAAAAGTACGTGACGTACCATGACCGCCATCGGTCCTTCAGTATTTCAAGGACTGTGACGGTCATAGTACGTCACATGTCGTTAAGGGGTTAACAAAGGGTTAGCTGCAGGATGTTGTGTAACCTGAGCTGCTGAAATATGGGCTTGCTGTGAGATGAAAAAATGCCTAGGCCTGGTGTCAAGCAGTGGTTAGGAAGTAAGTTAATGAGAAAAATGTCAACTCTCACAGAAAGAAAAAAAGGGGGAGAAGTAAAGGGTGATATATACATGTTCTGGATTTATTTATTGAAGAAAAAAATAGCACACATCCTATTTACTAAAATTATGCCAACCTCTGCAAAATTATTAGAAACAACAGGTTCACTTTAAAGAGTTTTGGTATTCTTGTGGGAATGTAAGTATGATAATGATGTCATTCAAAATGTATCCTCGTATGCACTAAGGTCAGATAGGTGGCTACAGTGTCAGAGCTCTCACAAACAATCTTATCTCTCTACAGCTGCTGATTCTACATTTTAATATAGATTTTTATGCAGACATCACATTATACTTGTCTAATGCACCAACTTACATGAAACATTAGCATATGATGTTTGAGTAAATCACACTCATAATCATAATTTTGTCATTGGATTAGTCTGCAGTGAGGGTTACCCCAACATCAAATACTAATGACCAATGTCTCTCCTCTGCCTCACTAATGCATAATGTGCATCCACAGTTTTCCAGACAGATTTCTCCTTCATATTAATGCATCTCATCCAGGAGTTCTGAGCACTTTTAAAAATCTTACCCTTGCTCTGTTTTCTTAAAAGTGGACACTAGATGGTGCAAGAGCATGAGATTTACAGACAATTTCTGAAGAAGATTCAAATGGGAATCCTTTAGCAAAGCAAGAAACACAGTATAGAAGATCTACTGCATTGCCAAAAAAATAAACTTTTGCAATGCTTATATCACTCTTCTTTGCATCATATTCTAAATAGTTTTGTGGTCTGGAAATGTCATGCAAATCTCAAAGAACAAAATAGGCATGATGCTTTGTGCTAAATGCAGTGTGATACACCACATTTT
The DNA here is from genome assembly GCA_037306005.1 of Rhinophrynus dorsalis. Taxonomy (NCBI): domain Eukaryota; kingdom Metazoa; phylum Chordata; class Amphibia; order Anura; family Rhinophrynidae; genus Rhinophrynus; species Rhinophrynus dorsalis. Next base: position 28,117,723 of record CM074719.1, read on the forward strand.
GGGGGTCATTTTCTAACTTTATAATTCATTGCAATGGGAATCTTAATATATGCCCTGTGGGTTTTAAGCACTGGGGATCTCTGACATACCTCCCAAGTGTCCCTTTTTAGGAGATATTAGGGGTCTGTACCTCCCAAGTGTCCCTTTTTAGGAGATATTAGGGGTCCGTACCTCCCAAATGTCCCTATCTAGGAGATATTAGGGATCTGTACCTCCCAAATACCCCTCTTTAGGAGATGTTTGGGGTCCATATCTCCGAAATGTCTCTCTCTAAGACATATTAGGGGTCTGTACTTCCCAAATGTCCCTCTATAGGAGATATTAGGGATCTGTACCTCCCAAGTGTCCCTCTGTAGGAGACATCAGAGGTCTGTGCCTCCCAAGTGTCCCTCCGGAGGGAATTCCGGAGGAACACCTCCAGGATAGAAGCAAGGATCCATGCCCTTGAGTTGAAGGTGATGAGGATAAACACACAACTCCATCAGTACCACAAAGGGATGATGGACATGTTTGGCCAGGTGCTGGTGGAGTTGGGGGACCACAATCGCAGGGACAACATGCGTGTAGAGAGAGAGAGCTGCGGGCCACAGATAGGGTTGCCACCCAGCCGGTATTTTACCGGCAGGCCGGTAGAAAATTGGCTTCTGTCCAATATTAAGTCTATGGAGGGAATGCCATGGCCGGTATTTTTTTGAAGAAAAGGTGGCAACCCTATCCACAGAGGGGTCAACTGCACCCACCACTCCCTCCAGTGTGACCCCTGAAGCAACACCTAGAGGTCAAAGGGTGACCAGGAAATCAGCCAGGACATTCACCTCTAGCACCCAGTCCAAGGTCCCCCCCCAAGAAAAAATAAATAAACTGCCCAAGTTGTTCTTTTTCCGCCTCAATAAAAGTAACTGTGCTTTGGAATCCTGTCTGATATGATTTGTGTTAGTGATAGACTGGGTGGCAGAGTTGTCTCCAATGAATTGCCAAGCAATGCAATGAACACAACTTCTGCCTAGGTAACATGTTTGTGGGATGTTACAACATGTGTTCACACACACACACACACACACACCCCTTTGTACAAATTCAACTGGCAATCCATCCCTGGAGCCATATAACATGACAGTGTTATATGGCCATGTTGTGGGTTGAATTTGAACAAAACATACCCCTTAGCACAACAACTGGTGCAACATTCATCTGCATCAATTGTTGTATTTAAGGGGTTAAACAAACAAGCAGCTATTTGACTTAGCAGTGAACTAACAAGCAAGACAGATGGAACATGCAGCAAAACAGTCTTTGATTCACACTCTTATTGTGAAACTGACTTACTGGGGAACCCAATGTAGCACACACATTGAAATCCTGGGGTGAGCATTGGGTTATCTAGTAAGTTGTGTTTTTGTTTTACTAAGGTTGTAAAACACTTCACCAGTGATAACACTTGTCCACTTAATCTGGTTGTTTGTTGATGTAGCCCATGTTCTGAGATATGTGAAAGTAAAGCAACCTCAGAACACTGATTATACTGAGCAACACAGAAACCGTGGACATGAAATCACTGTGGAAGTATGTCCCCTGTATCACCTCTTCATCACTCACAACACACATTAGTGTTTCACTGCAATCATCTGTTTGCATGAATACATCACAGAGTCCACTCACTGCCAAACAAGTAGTGGACTCCTGTGATGTGGGTCATGCCTTCCCATGTATGGGGGATACTCTAGCCTTGAGTGTGGTTGAGCATTGACACATGTGTAATCCAACATTTCTTCATACAGACACAGATTGAATAGTGATGGTTCTTCTTTATTGTGTCTCAAAGTACATTAGAATGTACATGTGTTTTCTGGGTATATTGCCTATATGCATTAAACACTTGTATGAGCACACTAAATGTACTTTGAAACTAAATATTACTACTTTAGAAACACTACTGTCCTGCTCATGTGTTGTCCACAAGGTTTGACAACTCTGTAGATGAGCATTTTAACTGTACAGGTTTGATACCTGGATGTTAGTACACACATGAATTTGTGTTTTCTGTGTCTATATGAGAATGTTCCAGTAGAGGTTGCTGTGAACATCAGGTCAATAATTGAATCACCAACACAATCACTTGAAACACCAAGGGGTGAGCTTCATAGAAGTGTTGTCAAAACATCAGTCCAGTCACATGGAAGATCTTCTGTCCAAGGATGGATCATGCTATGGATGCCTGTAGAACAAGAGGACAGGATTTGGAGCAGCACCCTCGAACTGATCATCATGCAACAACTTCAACTTCCTAATCCCCTTTTTTGTTACAGGTGAGTACACACCTCGTCTGTAACCCATTATGTAGGGAACTAAGGAAATCCTGGAGATCTGATCCACGTTTCATGACCTCTACGTTGTGTAACAATACCACTGTAGATCCATCCCTCTTCTGCTCTTGTCAGCTCTAGCAAGCTACAGGTCCCATGTTGACTCTTATGGCCCTTTAACCCCTGATGTGACAGAGTGTTATCCAATGCATTGCATTGGATAACACTCTTTCGCTACAAGTGTACCATGGTTGCTCTGGCTATGATCATGGCAAATCATGTTAGTTGCTGCCAATCAAGCCCTGTCAGATGCTGAACATGGGTTATGTGTTGTACCTTGTTTCTCCTGGGGGTGTACGTGATATCCTTGAGGTATCAACGATAACGTGGAGGAGGGAATGGAATATAGTTTTGGAATCCCCACACACAATATGCCACGTCCATGGTATGGATGATGTTTGGGGCCCTACTGCTGGGAGTGCAGTGCTGTGTTAATGATCCTGTGGGGTGAAACAGAACATCATGTGCGGTGTGGTTAGTGTGTTGGCACCAATTCACAGGACTGATGGAGGACTTGCATGGATTGTTTGAATGCCTGTGTTATACTCACAGCTAAAGTGGTCCGTGATGAACCTGTCTCTGATCTGCGCCCCTCTCAGTGTCTCCTCAACATGGCTGATGTCCATTGGCACTTCAGGTATGGGGGGGGAACTGGATATCATCCACAATCCTGGTGTCCACTGCGATGTTGTGCAGTATTGCACACACCATTGTGATGTCACACACTTTTCCAGGTGCATACTGCAGTGCCCCCCCCCCCCGAGTAGTCTAGACATCTGAATCGAGACTTCAGGAGGCCAAAGGTCCACTCAGTGGTATTCCTTGTTCTGTCATGAGCCTGGCTGTATCTTACCTGGGCATCTGTTTGGGTATTGGCGACCGGGGTCAGTAGCCAGGATTTGCAGCCATAGCCAGCATCACCTGTGTAATGTGAGTGACATGGTGAGACAGGGAGCACATGTTGTGAGAATGATGTTTTGTGTTGTGGACATACTATCTGTGGGTAAGGAGCATGCTGAGCAGTGTTGTGTGTACATCTGTGGATGTGGTGGGATGTAGTATTGTGAACTCACCCAGAAGCCATCCCCCTGTATAAATTCCATTCTCAAAGTCTCTGTGTACTGATGAGTTTGGAGAATGTACGAATCATGAAAGCTGCCAGGATATTTTGCACAGACATTCATAATCTTCATGTTGTTGTCACACACCATCTGCACGTTCATGGAATGGAAGTTCTTCATGTTGATGAATAGCTGTTCGTCACGTGCTGGGGCTTTGATACGGACATGGGTGCAATCTAGCACCCATGTCCCTGGGCATGCCTCCCCTTGCGTAAAAGCCCTGCTTGAGATGTATCCACTCCATGTCTGTGGTGGGGAAATGTATGAAGGTACTGGCCTTGCTTTTGAGGGCTGTCAAGACCTGGGCCAGCACTCAAGAGAATGTGGCCTGTGACATGCCAGATGTGTAACCCTCAGTGGACTGGAAGACGCCATTTGCCATGAAGTGTATGGCACACAGGAGTTTTTGCAGGCCAGATAGAGCATGGTTGTGGATGTAAATTTGATCCACCTGATCCTTGATGACCTCATACAAGGCAATGATGCTGTGGGCCTCAACCTGTAGCAATCAATCACCTCATCATTTGTCATTCCAAAGATGGTGACCCTTGGGCGGGATACCCTGGGCCTTGGTGGTCATTTGTACATCCTCAGCTACTGCAGGGGTCCCTGTGGCAGCTGGGGAGCATCCTGTTGCTGTGGAGCATCCTGTTGCTGCAGCTGTGCATCTGCAGGCAGGTGATGTCCTCCAGGTCGGGATGGGCTCCTGTGTGGCTGTTGAGCCAGAGCCTCCTCACTCTCAGCAGATGAAGGCTGTTGATCAGGTGTGTCTGGGGTCTGCTGGTTGTATAAAATACAATTATTTTCAAGTATTACTATCCCTTTAAATCTACCCCTGTGTTTCTACCCTTAATCTTGTCTTCAGCAGAATAAGAAACTTTAGGATAGAACTGTCACTTTGTAACAGACCTTTCAAAAACACCTATAGTTATATTTGCTGTTTTATGTTAAACAATTATTTATGAGATATTTATTTAAATCTACCAGCATTGGCACCTTGTTCCTCATCCCAACTGTCACTTCCTGCTTGTAAGTAGTAGCTCATTTGCATAAACTGACCAATAAATAAAGCTGATATCTCCTAAACTATAGTTTAAAGTAAAAAGAGGCTAACGCAAATCTAAATGAAAGCTCTTTCATAACCACCTATTTGTTACGAAAGGGACCGTCCCACTTTAATAATAAAAATCTGTATTTCTAAGAGAAAAATTAATTTTGTGCATTAGACTGCAAGCTCCTAGGGACAGAATAGTCACTTTACCTTCTCTTTTTATCGCTACTGTCTATCATTGAGTAAGTCAGTTGATTGTTAGACATCCAGTTTTTGAGAACTACGGGCTGGTTAGGGATGATGGGAAATGTAGTCTCCAACAGATGACTGACTACTGACTACACCCAATTTAACCTTTTGAATGCCAGAGAGGTATCCAACGCATTGCAAAGCAATGCGTTGGATACCTCTCTGTCACTCAAAGGGTTAAGTTCATGTTGCTATATACACATTAAAGTGTATGTATGGCTTTATTCACCAAGCTAAATAGGTACAATTCAAGGGGTTAAATCCCCATTTAAATTAATGATAATTTGTGTTATTTTCATTTTAACCCTATGGTGTTCTAGGTTGCTCTAGATTTGTAGAATGTTTAGCCTGATAAATACGGCCCATTGAATTTACACAGAATGTTCTCTAGAAGAAGTCCCGTTGCTGTCATTGTTTTAGATATGTTTAACCATAAATGGGAACTCGCCGAGTCAGTCCCAGACCAGGGCTGCCAGCAGAAATCTTGGGGCCCATTAAAACATAAAGCCAAGGTCCTTCACCCCCGCACATTTACACTGCAACCTGGAAGTATATGTAAACACTGAGTCCATGGAACTGCTCCACTATACGGTATGATATGAAACAGAGGACAGAGTGGCAGAGGTGTGATCTTGTCCTCTGCTACGCTACTGACAGAATAGATTTAAAAAGGGAGCCCCCGGAAGGTCCTCCAAAATGCCAGTGGGCTAGTCTAGTTATCTCGGTACTCCTTTTTTGACACAGCCCCGACATAAAGGGGGTAGTGGCGGTCTCCTTATCTGTGAGGTGGGTCACCCTGTTTGGCTATTCCCTATAAGCAGTTATTGTCTGTAACCCCCCTGATGTCAGCCCTGCCCCAGAGACTCTGGTTTTCAGACTTAACAGGTCTCCAGGAACAGTGGCTGGTTCTCTGGCTTGCTGAGTTGTATAGCAACCCTGACCAGTTACCCAGCCCAGTTCTCTCCAAATCCCTGTCCGTTTTGGGGAAAACCCTGCATTTCTACCACCTAATTCACGCACCCTAGAGTGTTATTTCAATTCTATCAGAGTTGTCGTTCGAGTAATTGAATGATAAAGTTTCCCCCTCCTGTCCCTTTTACCTAGTGTAACACTCCTCTCCTCAGATGTGGAATCTGGTCACTTGACCGGACAGCTCACAGCAAGGGACAATCTTCTTACTGTGATCATAAGGAAAACCCTGAACCCCCCCACCCTCACAGGTTTTTCCTTATGCTCACTGAAGATTGTCCCTTTCTGTGATCCATCCAGACAGTCTTGCTGCTCTGAGGTGAGTACTTTTACATCAGTGAAAGGGGTGGGAGGGGGATATTTTATCATTCAATTACTCTTGAACTACAACTCTGACAGTATTGAGATAACACTCTCCATGACCCAGATACTATGAAGATTAATTGGAGCTGCTTTTATTGTGAAACATTACTATCCCTTTAATACTCTGAAGAGGGAGGCTTGGGTTTGTTGGTTCCCAGGTAGGTTGTTGCATTTAATACTGACAGACGACTTACCTGATAAGTCCAGGAAGTCATTCGCTATAATGGAAAAAAAACCCTGTCATTAAGGAGTTAAGGGTAACTTTACCCTTAATATAAGTGGCAACCTCTTCAGTAAAAGGACTTGGTAATAGGGTTACCACTCAGCCGGTACTGTACTGGCAGGGCGGTAAAAAATTGGCTTCTTTCCAATGTTATGTCTGTGGTGGGAATGCCATGGCCGGTATTTTTTTTAAGAAAAGGTGGCAACCCTACTTGGTAAGGAAGGTATCAAGTATATTTATTTGCTGTTATTTTCATTTGATATCTGTTGTAGCCCATAATTGAACACAGACATATAAATAACTTGAGGGCCACCATATGGGTGGGTCTCTCTCTCTCTGGTTAATCTCATTCAGACTAATAAGTGATAATGTCTATTGTGTATGGTGTGAAGCTGTGACCTAAATAAAGACCTAAAATACTTCACCGCAGATACAGGGAACTGACGATACTAAGTACATAAATACACAGAAATCTAAATCTGTCTGTTTTATGAAGGACTCCTACCTACGTGTTTTTATTAAACTGATTAAGACTCAGTTATTCCTATAGGTAGATATAAGCTGAAATTCAGTTGATTTTGAGTCATTGCCATTTCCTACAAACTGCAAATTTGGTCCATTTAGTGGAAAAAAGTGAAGGACCAGAAAAAAATTAGCACTTTCGTACCGTTCCCTTTATAACGTCTCATGCCGTCATGAAAAACCTTCTCAGGGCTACAGCCAAATTTACTGTATGGGTAGATACCCAATTTCACACAGGGATAAATGTTATAGGGGACTACTGACTTTCATTTACAGTGATTTAAAATGGTGCCCCCACTGTTTGAGATATTTTGTTTTTAAAGTTAAAACGGAACTATCATCAAACTTAAATTGAGCCTCAAATCCTAATTACAATAGCGAAATTCAAATAGAAGTTTTTCAGCAGACAGGCACAAGCAGGGATCCTGATGTAGGCGCTCTCTGATCCTGGGCTGTCAGTCCCTTCTGGTGCCTTAAGGTACCAAGGCAATCAACTCACCAATCCTGGAGATGAAGTGGACGGACAGAGCAGACTCAGAGATGCCGGCTCTGCAAGATGTCTGCGTTCTTGCCCCGCTGCTGCTTGGCAAACGAGTTCTATTTTTCACTAATGCCTGACTTATGTTGCAAAAAACAAGTATTTATATGTATATCGCTACGGTATTAAAGCAGAACTATCACCTAAAACCAAAGTTTTACCATGTGTTTTAATGTTTAAAGGGGAACTGCCACCTCACAAAATCTTTATCTTAATTCAGTCCCCATCTGGCGACTAGCTGCTTAGTAGCGCTAGTCGCCGGCCGGCTCCAAAAGGGACTGACAGCACAGGCGCACGGACGTCACTATGGCAAGATGTCCGTGCTTCCTGCTACCGTCAGCCTTGGAATAAGTGGTAAATCAGTTAAACCAGGTAATAATTCGGGTGACTAGCGCTACTAAGCAGCCAGATGGGGACTGAATTAAGATAAAGATTTTGTGGGGTGGTAGTTCCCCTTTAACCCGACATTAGTGCTGTGTGTGTGTTCAAGTCGATTGGTAGTGGAGATATTTGCCCTGCAAAATCGGGCACTTCCGTGTTCTGCGGGACTCCATGACATCTCAGGACTTCCCAGCTGCCCCAGGGAGTGCGTTCACGCTGCCCTTCGAAGCTGGATTTCTGTGATGTAGTGTTACAGCAAACTCCGTTTACAATGCTACTGAGGTTGCAACCTGTAATACAACTATATACAACCTCTGTAACATTGTACGCGGAGTTTGCTGTAACGCTACATCACAGAAATCCAGCCTCGAAGGGCAGCGTGAACGCACTCCCTGGGGCAGCTGGGAAGTCCTGAGACGTCATGGAGTCCCGCAGAACGTGAAAGTGCCCGATTTTGCAGGGCAAATATCTCCACTACCAGGCGACTTGAAGAACACACACACACACAGCACTAATGTCGGGTTAAACATTACAACGCATGGTAAAATGTTGGTTTTAGGTGATAGTTCCACTTTAAGAATTTGGGGCTAAATGTAAGTCTGATGATAGTTTCGCTTTAAGGTTTTGCACAGGCACAGCACATTTTTAGGCAGAAAAGGAATCAATAGATGAGAGCATGCACAGAGCCAATTTCTACTTAATCTTCTCCGCACAGACCTCCCGACATTCCAAATGGCCAAAGAGGGACATCTCTATTTAAGGTGGTGTTGTTTGGGGGTGTGGCTGGGGGGTGGAGCATTATCAAGAAGTTTTAGGTTATTTTATAACCTAATGACACCTCTTTGTGTAACTTAATAAATGATTTAGAACAAGACCAAATTATTTTATTTACACAGACTAATTTATATACACGTGTACTGATGTTTAAACAATATTAATGTGAGTTTTATGTGATAGACTTATATACACACCACACAGTCTGATCTCCTAAACACAGGTACACCAGGGTGATACACTTATATACACACCACACAGTCTGATCTCCTAAACACAGGGACACCAGGGTGATACACTTATATACATACCACACAATCTGATCTCCTAAACACAGGGACACCAGAGTGATACACTTATATACACACCACACAGTCTGATCTCCTAAACACAGGGACACCAGTGTGATACACTTATATACACACACACCACACAGTCTGATCTCCTAATCACAGGTACACCAGGGTGATACACTTCTATACACACACACACCACACAGTCTGATCTCCTAAACACAGGTACACCAGGGTGATACACTTATATACACACCACACAGTCTGATCGCCTAAACACAGGGACAACAGGGTGATACACTTCTATACACACCGCACAGTCTGATCTCCTAAACACAGAGACACCAGGGCGATACACTTCTAAACACACCACACAGTCTGTTCTCCTAAACACAGGGACACCAGGGTGATACACTTATATACACACCACACAGTCTGATCTCCTAAACACAGGTACACCAGGGTGATACACTTCTATACACACCACACAGTCTGATCTCCTAACTACAGGGACACCAGGGTGATACACTTCTATACACACCACACAGTCTGATCTCCTAACTACAGGGACACCAGGGTGATACACTTATATACACACCACACAGTCTGATCTCCTAAACACAGGGACACCAGGGTGATACACTTATATACACACCACACAGTCTGATCTCCTAAACACAGGGACACCAGGGTGATACACTTCTATACACACCACACAGTCTGATCTCCTAAACACAGGGACACCAGGGTGATACACTTATATACACACACCATACAGTCTGATCTCCTAAACACAGGGACATCAGGGTGATATACTTTTATACACACCACACAGTCTGATCTCCTAAACACAGGGACACCAGGGTGATACACTTATATACACAGCACACAGTCTGATCTCCTAAACACAGGGACACCAGTGTGATACACTTATATACACACACACACCACACAGTCTGATCTCCTAAACACAGGTACACCAGGGTGATACACTTATATACACACCACACAGTCTGATCGCCTAAACACAGGGACAACAGGGTGATACACTTCTATACACACCGCACAGTCTGATCTCCTAAACACAGGGACACCAGGGCGATACACTTCTAAACACACCACACAGTCTGTTCTCCTAAACACAGGGACACCAGGGTGATACACTTATATACACACCACACAGTCTGATCTCCTAAACACAGGTACACCAGGGTGATACACTTCTATACACACCACACCGTCTGATCTCCTAACTACAGGGACACCAGGGTGATACACTTCTATACACACCACACAGTCTGATCTCCTAACTACAGGGACACCAGGGTGATACACTTATATACACACCATACAGTCTGATCTCCTAAACACAGGGACACCAGGGTGATACACTTCTATACACCCCACACAGTCTGATCTCCTAAACACAGGGACACCAGGGTGATACACTTATGTACACACCACACAATCTGATCTCCTAAACACAGGGACATCAGGGTGATACACTTATGTACACACAGCACACAGTCTGATCTCCTAAACACAGGGACACCAGGGTGGGACAGAGGGACAGTGGGACTTAGGTCTCAAAGAGAGACTGTCCCTCCAAAAGACACTTGGGAAGTATGTCCTCATAGAATAAAATGTAACTTAGATCGACTAATCGCACATAGCTTGATTGATCAGTCTAAATAAAGTGAAGAACAGTGAGCCTCAGTTGGGAGGATGATAAAGATGACATTGTCAGCATTTTTATCAATTGAAAATTTAACTCTTTCAGTGCCAGTGAGGTATTCAACACATTGCAGGGCAATGCTCTGTATATTTCTCTGACACACAAAAGGTTAATCAAGCCAAGATGTGCATTGATCAAATCAGAGCCAAAGACATAGTTTTTAAAAGCAGTCAATCAATCATGTAAAAGTATGCTTGATTCAACAAAATTGTATTTAAAAATCTATCAAGTGCAAGCGGAATACTTGTTCAAGCTGAACACAAATGGATTTATAAAATCGATCAAGCATTCTGTGTAAATCATCAATCAAAGCAAAACATAAATATAAAGCATGCTTGCTTGAAAAAAACAAGTGATTAATCCCTTAACCCTTTGAGTGCCAGAGGGGTACGCAATACATTGCTCTGCAAAGCGTTGTGTACCCCTCTGGCACTCAAATGGTTAAGGATCAGAGAGGTGTGCAATGTATTCCACATTAATCTTGTCCTTAAGTGCTTACATTTTTTTTTATTTAAAGGGATAGTAATGTTTCACAAAAACAGCAGCTCCAATTTATTTTCATAGTATTTGGGCCATGAAGAGTGTTATATCAATACTGTGGGAGTTATAGTTCAAGAGTATTTGAATGATAAAGTATCCCCCTCCCGCCCCTTTTACCTAGTGTAACACTGCTCACCTCAGATGTGGAATCTGGTCTCTTGACCAGACAGGTCACAGCAAGGGACAATCTTCTTACTGTGATCATAAGGAAAACCCTGCCCCCCTTGACAGGTTTTTCAGGTTTTGCCTTATGCTCACTGAAGATTGTCCCTGTCTGTGATCCATCCGGACAGTCTTGCTTCTCTGAGGTGAGCAGTGTTACATCAGTAAAAGGGTCGGGAGAGGGATACTTTATCATTCAATTACTCTTGTATTACAAGTCTGACAGTATTGAAATAACACTCTCCATGGCCCAAATATTATGAAGATTAATTGGAGCTGCTCTTATTGTGAAACAATACTATCCCTTTAATTGATTCACACTCAAAGTGCACTTGATTGATAAAAATATTTTTTCAGGAATGAGGTTGTCTGGTCCAAATATGTGTTGAGTAAATACTTGCTGTGCGCTTACTAAAACCAAATCACTTTATGAAAAAACAGTGGATATTAAAAGGCAAAAAAGTATGCTAAAGCTAATGTTGTACTTCTAATAGGGCCGTGGGTTCAAAAGAAAAAATGGTGGATTCCGGGGCAAACCATTTGCACTATAGGGGAGACCTAAGAATTCTAAAAATTATCATTGATTTAAATGGGGTTTTTAACCCCTTGTAAGCGAAAGACGTTTCCAATGCATTGCTTTTTCAATACATTGGACAACTCTATCATGGGAATTTTTATTTCTTCCCTACAGTGCAAATGGTTTGTCCCAGAATTCCTCCATTTTTCTTTTGAAGACACGGCCCTTAGTGAAGTGTACAGAAGCACGAAGAGTCAGGATTATAGTGATTAACTCTTCACACCCCTTGGAGGTGTTCTAAATTCTAGACATTGTAGATTAGAGAATGTCAGCTGGAAGGATCAATCTGGTATCTAAATAAATACAGAAATAAAATAAAATAATGCAGAACTGCAGAGGTTGAACACTTAATTACAGAGGTACGACCACAGTTCATTTTAGTTAGTTTACAGGAGGGTCCAACACATTACTTTGCAATGCATTAAAGGGACAGTAAAATCCCGTAAAAAAAATTATTCTTGTTTTGTAGAGGTTCAAAATATAAATTATTTGGCACAAATCCTATCTCTCAGACCTTTATGGTTTGAGAGATATTCGCCCTTTTCCTGCTGTACAGCTGACAGCAGGAGATTTGAGTCGGCCAACTCAAGGAGGTTCTGCAGCAGAGCCGGAATCGCATTATTTAAAAAGAACTACTTAATTGGAAAGGTCTACAAAGTGTGCTTGCAAACCAGGCACACTTGGTAGACCTTTCCAATGACGTAATTATTTTCCTATAATGAGATTTCGTGTCTGCTGCAGCGTCACCGGCTGGTCCCCGGACCGGGATCTCCTGTTGTCAGCACAGCGCTGACGTCAGGAGAAGGGGAGAGAGGGCGGAACTTTGGATGCGAATATCATACCATAAAGGTTTGAGAGATAGGATTTGTGCCAAATAATTTATTTTTTAAACCTCTACAAAACAAGTATAATTTTTTTATGGGACATTACTGTCCCTTTAAACTCCGCTCTAGAACACAAAGAGTTAATAACTAGACGTCCTACGTATGGAGACAAATACATAAGACAGAGATCTCTTTTTTAGGAAGAAAAAAAACACAGAATGTTCTTTTAACCCTTTGAGTGCCAGAGGGGTACGCAACGCATTGCTTTGCAATACGTTGCGTACTCCTCTGGCACTCAAAGGGTTAAGTAATATTATTTGTATTCTTGAAGCAAAGTACTATTTATTTATTTATGTTAAAGGTGTCACAAAATTTCAAAATAATGGTTCGTTGCTCTTTATTGTGAAGCTCATCAGAAGCGGCACTTGGTGGTGGAGGTGGTGAGGGATTGTTATCTTGTATACCAGTGGTTCTCAATCTTTTTTTGTTCAGGGCACCCCTAACACATAATCTAGAACATTCGGGGCACCCCTAACATATTTAATGTACTTTATCAAGGGCATAAGAAGAGTACAATACATAAATATACAGTTATTATTAGGTATTATAATCAAAATAACAAAACTAAACATATTGTGCATAACAATTTCTATAAATCTTTATTTAAAAGTCCATTTTTGTTAGTCTTCATAGAAAACATGGGGCACCCTAAGTTGATAGCCGTGGCACACCAAAGTGCCACAGCACCCTGGTTGAGAATCACTGTTGTATACACATGCAGGAAACACCATCAGTTTGTGTGAAGCTAACAATAACATAATACATAAGAACTCATCCAAGCACAAAGCAAGTTTACCCAGGATCATTAAAGGTATAGTAATGTTTCAAAGTAAAAGCAGCTCCAATTAATCTTCCCGCTCCTTTTACTGATGTAACACTGCTCACCTCAGAGCAGCAAGACTGTCCAGATGGATCGCAGGGAAGGACAATCTTCATTGATCATAAGGACAAACCTGAAAAACCTGTCAAGGAGGGCAGGGTTTTTCTTATGATCACAGTAAGAAGATTGTCCCTTGCTGTGATCTGTCCGATTAAGAGACCAGATTCCACATCTGAGGGGAGGCGACTTACACTAGGTAAAAGGGGCGGGAGGGGGATACGTTATCATTCAATTGTCCCTTGCTGTGATCTGTCCAGTCAAGAGACCAGATTCCACATCTGAGGTGAGCAGTGTTACACTAGGTAAAAAGGGGCGGGAGGGGGATACTTTATCATTCAATTACTCTTGAACTACAACTCTGACAGTAATGAAATAACACTCTCTATGGCCCAAATACTATGAAGATTAATTGGTGCTGCTGTTTTTATGAAACAACTTTGAGGTGACCCTAAAAATAACCTTAGTTTGCAGAAAGAAAATCTGAGCCAGTTTTACCAACCAATTTTAAAAGTTCTGTTGATTTAAAGGGTATATTTTAACACTTGCTTTGCATTGCATTAGAGACATCTTTGGCAATCGAGGAGTTAAAAGACAAGTTGTGAAAGTGTTGATTTAGGGACTCTTTATCTGTGTCCTGTAGCGTAGTTGGCATGTTTTAGAATGTAATCGTTTTTTCTTTCTGCAAAAGACACAAAGGATGGGCTGTATAAAAACATTTCTTACTGTAAATGATTAGTAATATGTAATAATTACTAATCCCTATATTAACCCCTTAAGGACTGGGAAAATCTGAGTTAGATTTCACTTAAAGGGATAGTAATACTTCGTTTTAACTTTATTTTATTTTGTAGGCATTAAAAAAACATGAAGAACGATATAAGTCTTATCTCTCAAACCTTTATGGTTTGAGAGATATTCACAAGCAAAGTTTACCCTCCCGCCCCTTTTACCTAGTGTAAGCCATCTCTTCTCAGATGTGGAATCCAGTCCATAGACCAGACAGATAACAGCAGGGGACAATCTTCTTCCTATGAGAACAATGAAAGCCCTTCCCCCCTTGACAAGTTTTTCAGCTTTTTCCCTTATCTTAATTGAAGATTGTCCCTCTCTGCAGTCTACCTGGGCACCTCCCTTCTGATTTGGCTGAACGGGGGGGGGGGGGACTTTGCTTGTGAATATCTCATAAACCATAAAGGTTTGAGAGATAAGACTTATATCATTCTTCGTGTTTTTTTAATGCCTACAAAATAAAATAAAGTTAAAATGAAGTATTACTATCCCTTTAAGGACCAGAGCAATTTTGACTTTTTTGACTATGTCTTTGTTCAACCATATTTTCTCTTTAATTCCTTTTGTGCACCCACATAAATTATATACTGTTTTTTTAAGCACAAGTAGGGCTTTCTTTTGATACCACAATTATATGAATACCTCATCGTTTAATTTGATTTAAATAGAAAAAAAGAGGGAAAAAATTGAAAAAAAGCAACATTTTGCTTATATTTTCGTGTCAGGAATTGCATACTATTAGTTTATGACAAAAAATACCCCTAAATATATTCATTTGCTTCTCCTGAATATAAGAATACCCCATATGCCTAGTATTTCAATCACTTTCTCACATTTACAAGGTAAATATTACAAGATGGATGCCGTTATTTCCAACTTGTGATTTTTCAACAATTGGCATGTGAGCATCATAGCTTAGCTGACGATGCCAGAACCAAAAATGTCCCTCAAAGGTATATGTTTCTGAAAACTACACAACATAAAGTAAATAATCAGGAGAATTTTGGAGTTTTTCATGCAGCTATTTTTCCAGAAAAAAAATTCAAAATTGTGGTAATATTTTGTTTTTTTGCAGTTTTCACACTTACATTTCAATACTACTGTTGATATCAAGCACAGGATAGGTGAAGATTTTTAAAAATGCATTGTTTAGTGTTCAGCTCCTTCGTCTGAGTACGGCAATACCCCATATGCATAGGTTTCTCAAGGTTTGGGAGAGCTATGGGGCCCAAATTGGAACATGCGCGTTTCCAGTTTCACACTTTGAATTTTCACAGCTTGCATCACTGGTGCCATGTCTCATTTGGGGCTGTGTAACAGTGCTCCACTCTAAGATTTCCCCCCAAAAGTATATATTTTTGGAAAGTAGACACCCCAGGCTTTCATTTTATGTATGTTTTCAATTTTTTTAAGCAGCCATTTTACCATCAATCGCTCGTAAATCTTGACGTAAGTTAAAAAAACAGCGTTTTTCACACTTGCACTTCAATGTTGATGTGAATTTCAAGCACAGGATAGGTGAAGATTTTTAAAAATGCATTGTTTAGTGTTCAGCTCCTTCTTCTGAGTACGGCAATACCCCATATGCATAGGTTATTCAAGGTTTGCGGGAGCTATGGGGCCCAAATTGGAACATGCGCGTTTCCAGTTTCACACTTTGAATTTTCACAGCTTGCATCACTGGTGCCATGTCTCATTTGGGGCTGTGTAACAGTGCTCCACTCTAAGATTTCCCCCCAAAAGTATATATTTTTGGAAAGTAGACACCCAAGGCTTTAATTTTATGTATGTTTTCAATTTTTTTACGCAGCCATTTTACCATCAATCGCTCGTAAATCTTGACATAAGTTAAAAAAAACAGCATTTTTCACACTTGCACTTCAATGTTGATGTGAATTTCAAGCACAGGATAGGTGAAGATTTTTAAAAATGCATTGTTTAGTGTTCAGCTCCTTCTTCTGAGTGCAGCAATCCCCCATATGCATAGGTTTCTCAAGGTTTGGGGGAGCTACGGGGCTCAATTTTGAACAAATATTGAATTTTCACATCTTGGTTAACTGGTGCCATTACTCATTTTGGGCTATGTTCCAGTGCTGCACTTTAGAATTTCCCCCCAAAAGTGTATATTTTTGGAATGTAGACACCCCCAGCTTTCATTTTAGGTGTGTGTTCAAATTTTTTACACAGCCATTTTACCACCACTTTCTCGTAAACTTGACGTAAGTAAAAAAACAGCGTTTTTCACACTTTGCCTTCAATGTTGATGTGAATTTCAAGCACAGAATAGGTGAAGATTTTATAAACTGAATTGATTGGTGTTCAGCTCCTCCTTCTGAGTACGGCAATACCCCATATGCATAACTTTCTCATGGTTTGGGGGAGCTACGGGGGCCAAATTGGAACATGCGCGTTTCCAGGTTCACACTTTGAATCTTCACAGCTTGCGTTACTGGTGCCATGTCTCATTTGGGGCTGTGTAACAGTGCTCTTTTTTAAGATTTTCCCCCAAAAGTGTATATTTTTGGAAAGTAGACACCCCAGGCTCTCGTTTTAGGTGTGTTTTCCAATTTTCTACACAGCCATTTTACCACCAATCCTGTAAAATTTGACGTAAGTAAAAAAAATTCAGCATTTTTCACACTTTGCCTTCAATGTTGATGTGAATTTCAAGCACAGAATAGGTGAAGATTTTATAAACTGAATTGATTAGTGTTCAGCTCCTCCTTCTGATTACGGCAATACCCCATATGCATAGCTTTCTCATGGTTTGGGGGAGCTACGGGGGCCAAATTGGAACATGCGCGTTTCCAGGTTCACACTTTGAATCTTCACAGCTTGCGTTACTTGTGCCATGTCTCATTTGGGGCTGTGTAACAGTGCTCTTTTTTAAGATTTCCCCCCAAAAGTGCATATTTTTGGAAAGTAGACACCCCAGGCTCTCGTTTTAGGTGTGTTTTCCAATTTTCTACACAGCCATTTTACCACCAATCCTGTGAAAATTTGACGTAAGTAAAAAAAATTCAGCATTTTTCACACTTTGCCTTCAATGTTGATGTGAATTTCAAGCACAGAATAGGTGAAGATTTTATAAACTGAATTGATTAGTGTTCAGCTCCTCCTTCTGAGTACGGCAATACCCCATATGCATAGCTTTCTCATGGTTTGGGGGAGCTACGGGGGCCAAATTGGAACATGCGCGTTTCCAGGTTCACACTTTGAATCTTCACAGCTTGCGTTACTGGTGCCATGTCTCATTTGGGACTGTGTAACAGTGCTCTTTTTTAAGATTTCCCCCCAAAAGTGTATATTTTTGGAAAGTAGACACCCCAGGCTCTCGTTTTAGGTGTGTTTTCCAATTTTCTACACAGCCATTTTACCACCAATCCTGTAAAATTTGACCTAAGTAAAAAAAATTCAGCATTTTTCACACTTTGCCTTCAATGTTGATGTGAATTTCAAGCACAGAATAGGTGAAGATTTTATAAACTGAATTGATTAGTGTTCAGCTCCTCCTTCTGAGTACGGCAATACCCCATATGCATAGCTTTCTCACGGTTTGGGGGAGCTACAGGGGCCAAATTGGAACATGCGCGTTTCCAGGTTCACACTTTGAATCTTCACAGCTTGCGTTACTTGTGCCATGTCTCATTTGGGGCTGTGTAACAGTGCTCTTTTTTAAGATTTCCCCCCAAAAGTGCATATTTTTGGAAAGTAGACACCCCAGGCTCTCGTTTTAGGTGTGTTTTCCAATTTTCTACACAGCCATTTTACCACCAATCCTGTGAAAATTTGACGTAAGTAAAAAAAATTCAGCATTTTTCACACTTTGCCTTCAATGTTGATGTGAATTTCAAGCACAGAATAGGTGAAGATTTTATAAACTGAATTGATTAGTGTTCAGCTCCTCCTTCTGAGTACGGCAATACCCCATATGCATAGCTTTCTCATGGTTTGGGGGAGCTACGGGGGCCAAATTGGAACATGTGCGTTTCCAGGTTCACACTTTGAATCTTCACAGCTTGCGTTACTTGTGCCATGTCTCATTTGGGGCTGTGTAACAGTGCTCTTTTTTAAGATTCCCCCCAAAAGTGTATATTTTTGGAAAGTAGACACCCCAGGCTCTCGTTTTAGGTGTGTTTTCCAATTTTATACACAGCCATTTTACCACCAATCCCTCGTAAACCATGACGTAAGTAAAAAAAAAAAAAACAGCGTTTTTCACACTTAGGGTTGGCGGCAGTATACTGGGCTGCATACAAATTGGTTTGGGACACAATTTCACCTAAAATGTCTTCCCCCAAAAACAAATCAAAAAAATGATCATGGGTAAATCCTTCCACATCAATTTGAATCCCTGGGTTGCCTGTGAATTCTGAGATTTGTGGCCATAAATTGATACCCATTCATTAGGATCCGGAGTGGCAGGTGTTGGGGCATTTCTTTGGGCAGGTCTTTTGGCAGGTCTTTGGGCAGATCTTTTGGCAGGTGCTGGGGCAGTTGCCAGGGAAGCTCTTGGGGCAGCACTTGGGGCATTTCTTTGGGCAGGTATTTTGGTAGGTCTTTGGGCAGATCTTTTGGCAGGTGCTGGGGCAGTTGCCAGGGCAGCTCTTGGGGCAGCACTTGGGGCATTTCTTTGGGCAGGTATTTTGGTAGGTCTTTGGGCAGTTCTTTTGGCAGGTGCTGGGGCAGTTGCCAGAGCAGCTCTTGGGGCAGTGCGTCTTTTCTTGACAGAAGGCCCAGCGTCATCACTAGAGCTGCTCTCACTTTCTGAAAACTGCGCTATGTCAAAATCTGACGCAGTGTCTGTTGCCTCAGAGTCAGACGCCAAAAAGGCATATGCCTCTTCAACGCTGTACCTGCGCTGCATTTTGCCCACTAAAAAAACTTTTTCTTTTTTTCTTACGCTATCCCTAAACCTAAATCCAACCCTAAAACTTACCCTAGCCTACGTATATCCTGAACCTACCTAACCCAAGTGAACTACCTATCTAAACTGCACTTATTATATATATATTTTTTGTGGTTTTTTTTTTTTTTTTTTTTTTTTCTTACGCTATCCCTAAACCTAAATCTAACCCTAAAACTTACCCTAACCTACGTATATCCTGAACCTACCTAACCCAATTGAACTACCTATCTAAACTGCGCTTATTATATATATATATATTTTTTTATTTTTTTTTTGGGGGGGGGTTGGGTTTTTTTTTTCCCCTAAACCTAAATCTATCCCTAAAACTTTCCCTAACACACGTCTACACTAAACCTACCCAACTACCTACCTAAACTATATTTACTATTAAAAAAAATAAAAATTTTTTTAAAATTTTAAAAAAATTTAAAAAAATTAAAAAAAAATCTAAAAAAATTCAAGGGGGATGGGGGTGTCCCACAGATCAGAAAACACTGATCTGCAGCAAATTGATCACTCCAAGAGTGATCAGATGGGGGGAACTTATTGATCACTGCAGAACAGTGATCAAAGGGTTAATTTTCTTTATTTAAACTTTTTTTTTACTTTTTTTTTTTACAGGAACACTGTAACACTATGTCTCTATGTCTCTCTCCACCTCAGCAGTATGCAAGGTGGAGGGAGGCATAGAGATCTGACAGGGACAGTATTTACAAATACTGTCCCTGTCATTCAGGTTTTGCAACATGTGATACCGGGATACTTAGTAACAAGCGGCTTGAACTCTTCCATCGCTCCGTGCGGCCGCGATGGAAGAGTTTAACCCTTGACGTACCGGGAACGTCAAGGGTCGTTGGAGCACATTTACCCTTGACGGTCCTGGTACGTCAAGGGTCCTTAAGGGGTTAAAGTCATATTAAAAAGAAATGTATTGCCCCCAGTGTCATCTCTCAAACCCTTATGGTTTGAGAGATAATTGCTCCTAAAGTTCCCCCTCCCTCCCCCTGTGCTGAAGTTGAAGGGAAATCCGGTCTTACAATCATCAGGCGGCTCTGCAGCAGAGCCAAGATCGCATTAATAAAAAAAAAATCTTTCACTAAAACAGTCTTCTACGTGTGCTTGCAAACCAATACACTGGCAAAACATTTCTTTTTAATATGACTTCAATACAGGGGTTAGTAATTATTAAGTATTGCTATCCCTTTAAGAATTGTCATTACCATTCGCAACAACAGATCAAATGTATAAAAAGTAATGGCACATTTATACATAGGTTTCAATCTTTTGGAGATTCACTAAGAGGTGATAAAGTAGAGATATCACTTCTCCAGTAATTCTATGGAGCCTATGCACTAAGATTTCTTAAACTTTGGAGATCTCAGTGAATATATACTATCAATACTGGCACAGCTTTGCCCATGCAGTTATTACAATATATAATCACACACACACACAAAACAAAAGTCCCATGCAATTGTACTCATGACTAAATAAACGTACAATGTGATACGTGTCTGATAGTAATAGGGTTAAAAAATTAAGTGTATTTACGTGCAGGACTATTTCCCTCTGACATCCAGGTAAATCCAAAAAGAGACAATGTTCTTCACTGGATTGTTGAATTTTCAGTGCTTAGTCCTTTCAACTCCAAAACAATGTACAACACATTGGAAAGCACTGCATTACATAACTCTCCATCAATGTGCGTGAGTGTATGTGTGTGTGTAAGTGAGTGAGTGAGCATGTGAGAGCGTATGTGAGTGACAGTGTGTGTGTATATATATATATATATATATATATATATATATATATATATATATACAGAGAGAGATAGATAGATAGATAGATATGAGATAGATAGATAGATAGATATGAGATAGATACATAGATACATACATAGATACATACATAGATACATAGATATGAGATAGATATGAGACAGATAGATAGATAGATAGATAGATAGATATGAGATAGATAGATAGATAGATAGATAGATAGATAGATAGATATGAGATAGATAGATATGAGACAGATAGATAGATAGATAGATAGATAGATAGATAGATATGAGATAGATAGATATGAGACAGATAGATAGATAGATAGATAGATAGATAGATAGATAGATAGATAGCTAGCTATGGGATAGACAGATAGATAGCTAGATAGATAGATAGATAGATAGATAGATAGATAGATAGAAAAATGTGAAGTAGTACAAGGCAGCACCCTTGAGATTTAAAATATGTATGTGCACACATATAAATGCATATATATATATATAATATTTATATATATAGACACTTTTTTTTTAATCAGCCCAAGTTGACCCATTTTTACCTTTTCGTGCTAAATGTGTCATGAGAGGGTCTCTTGCTTCTGTATTCTAGACTTGTAATGAGCAAAACCTCAAAGGATATCACACGTCAGTCTTTACATGTGGACAAGTCTTGTGAAATTCTGGGGCAACTGTTGTGTGCTCTCCGCTGTGCTACAGGAAAACACCTAGTTAATGATTTTTCTGCCATAAAGGTTTGTAGCCAACTCCCATGTGATATACTGCAGGACCCTTTAACCGCAAGAAACGGTCCGATTTATGAGAAACTGACATTCTTAACACTAAGTAAAGGTTTACATATCACCTAAAAGTTTTCAGTTTAGTATTCTGTACAAGGTATCTTTTTTTTCTTTGAGTGCCCAAAGAGTGCCCATTGAATTACGTCTCATTGTATTGAGAAGAGGCAGAGACTTGAACTGAGAGGCTTAACTTGATATACTTGAATTATGCAAGATACAAGTATATACAAGTATATCATGCTTAGCCTCTCAGTTCAAGTCTCTGCCTCTCTGTGACCCATCCCTCTGCCTCACTTTCCCCATTTCTCTGCATCTTACTCCATCTCTCTGCTTCTTTGTCCCCAACTCCTTTCCTCTCTCCCACATCTCTCTGCCCCTTTCTCCCACATTTCTCTGCCCCTTTCCTCCATCTCTCTGTGACTCTCAACTCATCTCTTTTCCCACTTCCCCACATCTATCTTCCCCTCTCGCCGCCTCTTTATCTTCCTTCTTTCTAACTCTCTCTCCTCCATCTATCTCTCTTCTCCATCTATCTGCCTCTTTATCCCATCTCACTTCCTCTTTATCCCACATCTCTCCACCCTTCTCTCCCACATCACTCTGCCCTTCTCTCCCACATCTCACTGCCCTTCTCTCCCACATCTCTCTGCTCCCCTCTCCCACATCTCTCTGCCCCTCTATCCCAAATCTCTCTGCTCCTCTCTCCCACATCTCTCTGCTCCTCCCTCCCATATCTCTCTTCTCCTCTCTGAGAGATCTCTCTACCCCTCTCTCCCACATCTCTTTGCCCCTTTCCCCCACTTCTCTCAGCTCCTCTCTCCCACATCTCTCTGCCTCTCTCTCCCCCATATCTCTGTTCCTCTCTCCCACATCTCTCTGCTCCTGTCTCCCATATCTCTCTGCCCCTCTCTCCCACATCTCTCTGCCCCTCTCTTCCATATCTCTCTGCCCCTCTCTCCCACATCTCTCTGCCCCTCTCTTCCATATCTCTCTGCCCCTCTCTTCCATATCTCTCTGCCCCTCTCTCCCATATCTCTCTGCCCCTCTCTCCCCCATCTCTCTGTTCCTCTCTCCCACATCTCTCTGCTCCTGTCTCCCATATCTCTCTGTCCCTCTCTTCCACATCGCTCTGCTCCTGTCTCCCATATCTCTCTGCCCCTCTCTCCCCCATCTCTCTGTTCCTCTCTCCCACATCTCTCTGCTCCTGTCTCCCATATCTCTCTGCCCCTCTCTCCCACATCTCTCTGCTTCTGTCTCCCACATCTCTCTGCTCATGTCTCCCATATCTCTCTGCCCCTCTCTCACCCATCTCTCTGTTCCTCTCTCCCATGTCTCTCTGCCCCTCTCTCCCATATCTCTCTGCCCCTCTCTCCCCCATCTCTCTGTTCCTCTCTCCCATATCTCTCTTCTCCTGTCTCCCATATCTCTCTGCCCCTCTCTCCCATGTCTCTCTGCCCCTCTCTCCCATATCTCTCCGCTGCCCTTCTCCCCAATATCTCTCTTCTGCCGCTCTCTTCCATATCTCTCTGCCCCTCTCTTCCATATCTCTCTGTCCCTCTCTCCCATATCTCTCTGCTGCCCTTCTCCCCCAAATCTCTCTGCCCCTCTCTTCCATATCTCTCTGCCCCTCTCTCCCATATCTCTCTGCCCCTCTCTCCCATATCTTTCTGTCCCTCCCTCCCATATCTCTCTGCCCCTCTCTCCCATATCTTTCTGTCCCTCCCTCCCATATCTCTCTGCCCCTCTCTCCCATATCTTTCTGCTGCCCCTCCCATATCGCTCCACTGCCCCTCTCTCCCATATCTCTCCGCTGCCCCTATCTCCCATATCTCTCTGCCCCTCTCTCCCATATCTCTCTTCTCCTCTCTCTCATATCTCTGTGCCCTTCTCTTCCACATATCTTTGCCTCTTTCCCCCACTTCCCTCAGCTCATCTCTCCCACATCTCTCTAACCCTTCTCTTCCATATCTCTCTGCCCCTCTCTCCCATATCTCTCTGCCCCGTCTCCCATATCTCTCTGCCCTTCTCTTCCATATCTCTCTGCCCTTCTCTCCCATATCTCTCTGCCCCTCTCTCCCATATCTCTCTGCCTATCTCTCCCATATCTCTCTGCCCCTCTCTGCCTCTTTCTCTTCATTCATTCTACCACTCTCTTCTCCATCTGTGTCTCTCTTCTCCATCTCTCTGCATCTCTTCTCTAATATAGCTGCCTCTTTCTTTTCCCATTTTCTACCTCTGTCTTCCCATCTTCCACCTTTCCCTTCCCCCATTTTTCTGACTTTTATTCCCTATGTCTCCCTGACTGTCTCCCCATCTATCTCTGCCTCTCTCTTCACCTCCTCTCTGATTCTTTTGTGCATCACATCTCTCTGCATCTCTCAACCACTTTTCTCCATGCCTCTGTCTCGCTCTGCAACTCTCAGCCTCTTCCCTCCATTTATCTTCCTTTATATGTTTCTGCCTCTTTCTTTGCCAGCCTCTCTGCCTGTCTCTCCATCTCTAGAATTCTCTTTCTGTCTGAATCTCTCAGGCTCTCCATCTCTCAGTCTCTTCCTCTTTACATCTCTTAACCACTCTCTCCATCATCTCCCAGATTGTCTTTCTCTGCATACCTCAGCCTCTCCCCATCTCTCAGCCTCTCCCCCAACTTTCATCTCTCTCTCTCTGTCTCTCAGCTTCTCCTGCATCTCTCTGCCTCTCTCTCTCTCTGCATCTCTCAGCCCTCCCTTCCTCTCTCTCTCTGTCTCCCCATCTATCAGCCCCTCTCTCTCTCTGTCTGCCCCCCAGGCTCTCTCGCTCCCCAGTCTTTCAGTGAAGCAATGTTTAGAGACTTCCCTGGTATTGAAGCACTTAAAACCCCATTTAAATCAATATGTATTTAAACTACCCTCTACAGTTCAGTTGGTTTCTACCAGTATTTTATCCCTTTTGCTTTCTTCTTAATGCCCACAATGCTATGCCGGCCTCACCAAATGGGGCTTATACTAAAAAGAGGTGAAATTATGGGATAAAGTTTGGGTTTAGCACCAAGTAAAGGATTTAATTTCATCCCAAATGTTCTGTATATTGAGTTTAGTACAATTAATATTATTTTTTTAATTACACACATTTTTTCTTCTTCTTTACAAATTAAAAAATAAAAATAAAATAAAATTGTAGGAAGAGAAAAACTGATTGCTAGGAGAATGAATATTCTCGCCACTTGGATAATGGAGAAATCTTCTTCGGTACATTGGCTTCCTCCCTAACATCTGAGGGGCTTAACCCGTTAACGCCTTATTGACCCTTGATGTGCCAGGACCATGGGAAAACTATCCCTAAAGCACCAGTGATGGTACTGGCACGTCATAGATCTCAGGGCTCACAGCTCAGCTGCATGCCTTTCGGGGATCCCTGAATGGGATATCGAAAAAAAAAAAAAAAAGCTCCATGGCCCTTAAGTGCCAGCTTTACACATGCGCAGCGGCACTTAAAGGAACAGACATGTCCCAGAAAAAATGTTTGGCTGTTTTATAGATTTTAAAAAAATACATTATGTGGAGCAAATCCTATATCTCAAACCTTTATTGATTGAGAGATATTCACATCTGAAGTTCCCCCCTCCCTCAAGTCAGCTGTAAAGCTGACAGAACGAGATCCGTGTTGGCCGATACGAGGCGGCTCTTCAGCAGAGCCGCCATAGCGATATTGGAAAATAATTACTTAATTGGAACAGTCTACAAAGTGTGATTGCAAACCAGGCACACTTTGTAGACCGTTCCAATGAAGTCATTCTTTTCCAATATTGCTATTTCGGCTCTGCTGCAGAGCTGCCGGCTGGTCCCAGTACCAGGATCTCCTGCTGTCAGCAGAGCGCTGACGTCAGGAGAAGGGGATGGAGGGGGAGTTTTAAATGTGAATATCTCTCAAACCATATCAAATCAAATATGATTTGTGCCACATCATTTATTTTTTAAACTCTACAAAGCAAGAACATTTTTTTATTAGTGTCCCTTTAAGGACTACGGAGCATTTTTTTTTTTTTATGCGATTTGATTCAGAATGATAAAGTATTCCCCTCCCACCCCTTTTACTTAGTGTAAACCTCCTCCCCTCAGATGTGGAATCTGGTCTCTTGACTGGACAGCTCACAGCAAGGGACACTCTTCTTACTGTGAACATAAAGAAAACCCTGCCCCCTTGAGAGATTTTTCAGGTTTTCCTTAAAGTGTTAGTAATGTCTAAAAAAAACTTTTTTGCATTTAGAAGAGCTTAAAAAGCTGATCTATATGCAAAAAAACGTATCTCTTAAACCGCTATGGTTTAAGAGATACGGGCGTTTAAAGTTTGATTTCTCCTACTGACAGCTGTAAAGCTGTCAGCAGGAGATCCGTGTCGGTCGACACGCTGGCGCTTGAGAAGTGGCGGGATCTCATTACTTACAAGGAATCCCTTCATTGGAATGGTCTAAAACGTGTGCCTAGTGTTCAGGCACATGTTTTACACCATTCCAATGAAGGGATTCTGTGTAAGTAACAAGATCTCGGCACTTCTCAAGCGCCAGCGTGTCGACCGACACGGATCTCCTGCTGACAGCTTTACAGCTGTCAGTAGGAGAAATCAAACTTTAAACGCCCGTATCTCTTAAACCATAGCGGTTTAAGAGATACTTTTTTTGCATTTAGATCAGCTCTTTAAGCTCTTCTAAATGCAAAAAAGTTTTTTTAGACATTACTAACACTTTAAGATCACTGACGCGGACAGTCTTGCTGCTCTGAGGTGAGCAGTGTTACATCAGTAAAAGGGGTGGAAGGGGAATACTTTATCATTCAATTACTCTTGAACTACAACTCTGACAGCATTGAAATAACACTCTCCATGGCCCTAATACTATGAGGATTAATTGGAGCTGCTTTTATTGTGAAACATTACTATCCCTTTAAGAGGATTGTGCAGTGCTCTGTAAAGCAATGTGCTGTGCATTGCTTTGGTCCTTAAAGGGTTAATTAAAGACTTTCAGGGAATTTCTCTCCCCCAGGCTGTGCCAAGCACACGGCTGGTACAACCCTGATACCACATCTGCAGGTGGAAGCCTTGCACAGCGTTATTTACAGTCGGGCAGGCGCTGCTTTGTAGAAGATATTTATTATTACTGGATGGGAGTCCAACTCACTTGTTGGGAGGAGATGGACTGATGTACTGAGAACTGGAGCAATTCTGGGGGCAAAACACTAATTCTTTGTGCAGTACTGTTCAAGACTCTTAGGCAGGTGTAAAAAAATGCTGTAAAGTAAGAATGCTTTCAAAAATTGATGTTAGTTTATTTTTATCAATTAACAAAATGGAAGTGAGTGAAAAGAAGAAAAATCCAAATCAAATAATAATTGGTGTGACCACCCTTCAGGTCCGGACTGGCCTACCAGGATACTGGGAAAAATCTGACATCAGGAGAGTGGCAACTTTAGATTTGAATATCTCCCAAACCATAAAGGTTTGAAAGATAGGATTTGTGCCACGTAATTTTTTTTTTTAATTCTACAAAACAAGAACATTTTGTTATGGGACATTACTGTTACTTTAAGGAACTTGGCAGGTAGGTTGTTCCAAACATCTTGGAGAACTAAGCACAGTTCTTCTGTGGATTTAGGCCGCCTCAGTTGCTTCTCTCTCTTCATGTAATCCCAGACAGACTCGATGAAGTTGAGATCAGAGCTCTGTGGGGACCATACCATCACTTCCAGAACTCCTTGTTATTCTTTACACTGAACATGATTTTGGATATATGTTTGGGGTCCTTGTAATGCTGTAGAATGAATTTGGGGCCAATCAGATGCCTCACTGATGGTACTGCATGATGGATAAGTATCTGCCTGTACTTCTCAGCATTGAGGATACTATGAATTCTGACCAAATCCACAACTCCATTTGCAGAAATGCAGCCCCAAACTTGCAAGTAACCTCGTGTGTGCCTATGTCTGTGTGTATATATATATGTGTGTGTGTGTGTGTCTATGTCTGTCTGTATATATATATATATATATATATATATCTGTGTGTGTGTGTGTGTGTGTGTGTGTATGTATGTCTGTCTGTATATATGTCAGTGTGTGTGTGCATGTGTGTGTGTCTATGTCTCTCTGTATATATGTCAGTGTGTGTGTGTGTGTGTGTTAGGGTGACCACATTTCCCTTCTGCCATTCCGGGACGTGGTCACCCTAGTTGCCCCTTCATACCTTAAGTCCCTGGTGGTCTAGCGGCGTGGAAAGTGCTCTGTGCCTCCTCCGGCACAGAGCTGAAGCTCCCGCGCGCTGTGCTCAGTAATGCAGAGCGCTGGGAGATGATGTCATCTCCCAGCGCTCTGTATTACTAGAGCGCTTGCCTCCAGGTAAGCTGCATTGCCGCCCTGGATGTCAGCCTGCAAGCGGTATGTCATATCATGGACGCGGCGAGCGGCGTCCATGATGTGACACACCACTTGCAGGCTGACATCCAGGGCGGCTTGGCTTCATTCCGGGACACTTCATTGTCCCGGTTGAAGGGGACCCGGGACGCGGGACATAGCCCTGAAATAAGGGACAGTCCCGGACGTTCCGGGACCCGTGGTCACCCTAGTGTGTGTGTGCATGTCTATCTGTATATAAGTCAGTGTGTGTGTGTCTAAGTCTATCTGTATATATGTCAGTGTGTGTGTGTGTGTGTGTGCATGTCTATCTGTATATATGTCAGTGTGTGTGTGTCTGTATATAAGTCAGTGTGTGTGTGTCTATGTCTATCTGTATGTATGTCAGTGTGTGTGTGTGTGTGTGCATGTCTATCTGTATATATGTCAGTGTGTGTCTGTCTGTATATAAGTCAGTGTGTGTGTGTGTGTGTGTGTTTATAAGTCAGTGTGTGTGTCTGTCTGTATATATGTCAGTATGTATACGCATGTATGTGTGTGTGTCTATGTCTGTCTGTATATAAGTCAGTGTGTGTGTGTGTGTGTGTGTTTATAAGTCAGTGTGTGTGTCTGTCTGTATATATGTCAGTATGTATACGCATGTATGTGTGTGTGTCTATGTCTGTCTGTGTATATGTCAGTATGTGTGTGCATGTGTGTGTGTGTCTATGTCTGTCTGTATATATGTCAGTATGTATATGCGTGTGTGTGTGTGTGTCTATGTCTGTTTGTGCATATGTCAGTATGTTACATAGTAACATAGTTAAATAGTAGATAAGGCTGAAAAAAGACATGCGTCCATCAAGTCCAGCCCATGCCAATAACACCCCTGTTGATCTAGAGGAAGGCAACAAAAAAGCCCTCTGGAGCAATTTCCAATGTAGTCCCAAGTGTGTGTGTGTGTGTGTGGGGGGGGGGGGGGAACTATTCCTTCCTGACTCCAACTGGTAGTCAGTTCCCCGGATCAATATCCTATTTGCTTTGAAGCCATCTGTCATAATTGTCAATATTGTTCTGTGCTAGATAGGCATCCATTGCTTTTTTGAACGCAGTTGCATTATCTGCAAGCATAACATCCCGAGGCAAAGAATTCCATAGCCTTACCGCCCTTATTGTAAAGAATCCCTGCCTATGTTTTAGTCGAAAGCGCCTTTCCTCAAGTCTTAATGGATGACCTCTTGTTCTTAGCTCAGCTCTTTGCATAAATAATTAATTGGATAGTTATTTGTATTGACCTTGAATGTATTTGTAAATGGTAATCATATCACACCATAGATGTCTCTTCTCTAATGTAAACAAACCCAGTTTGGCTAGTCTCTCTTTGTAACTCAGATCCTCCAATCCCTTTATCAGTTTTGTTGCACGTCTCTGCACCTTTTCCAGTTCAGTAATGTCTTTTTTTAGAACAGGCGCCCAAAATTGTAATCCATATTCTAGATGAGGCCTAACCAAGGATTTATACAGAGGTAGGATAATATTAGCATCCCTTGCTTCTACACCTCTTTTTATGCAGGCTAGTATTCTATTTGCTCTTGCAGCAGCTGAGTGACTCTGCACACTGCTGTGAAGTCTATCGTCTATCAGTATTCCTAAATCTTTCTCTAATGAGGATTTCCCAAGTTGTTTCCCATTTAGAGTATATGTAGCAAGTTTTTTTCTACAACCCAAATGCATAACCTTACATTTATCTATATTAAATGTCATCTGCCACTTTTCTGCCCATTCACTTAGTTTATCTAAATCCTTCTGTAGGGAAAAAACATCCAGCTCTGTATGTATTTCCTTACATAGCTTAGTGTCATCAGCAAAGATTGAGATGCTACTTTCAACCCTGCGGCACCCCACTTATAACCCTAGACCAATTTGAAAAAGTTCCATTTACAACAACTCTCTGCCATCTATCATTTAACCAGTTCTCAATCCATGTACAGATAACACCGCCCAAACCGAAGCCTTTTAATTTATGCAGTAACCTGTTATGAGGCACTGTGTCAAAGGCTTTTGAAAATCCAAGTATACTACATCAACAGCAATTCCCCTGTCCAAATTACTACTCACTCTTTCATAAAATGCACGTAAATTAGTCTGACATGATCTGTTCTTCATGAAACCATGCTGATTCATACTAACAATATTGTTTGTCTTCACATAGTTCTGAATACTGTCAGTTAATAACCCTTCTAGTATCTTACCCACTATGGAAGTCAAGCTCACAGGTCTATACTTTCCTGGTTTGGATCTTGCTCCCTTTTTAAACAATGGAACTACATCAGCTTTCCTCCAATCACAGGGCACTATGCCTGATGAAAGTGAATCAATAAATATTAAGTATAATGGTTTTGCTATTACTGAACTAAGTTCCTTAAGTACCCTTGGGTGTATACCATCCGGTCCAGGCGCTTTATTCACTATAACCCTTTCCAGTCTCTTTTGGACCTTGTCCTCAGTAAGCCATGTAGATGTTGGAGGAAATTCCATGGTTTTGTCTGTTTGCCCACAGCTTGTCATTGCTGCTTCCTTTGTATATACTGAAGCAAAGAACGTGTTTAGGGTGTCAGCCATAGCTTTATCCTCACTAATCAATTCACCTATTTCAGTCCTAAGAGGACCAATATCAACCTTAACTTTTTTGTTGTTAATATACTTGTTGAATTGTTTAGGGTTTTTCTTGCTCTCATTTGCAATGTTTCTCTCATTTTCTATTTTAGCTAGCTTAATTGCTTGTTTGCAGATTTTATTACATTCTTTATATTTTTTAAATGATGCATCTGACCCGTTTGACTTAAACACCATAAAAGCCTACTTTTTATTTCTCATTTCCCTGCTAACCACATTATTAATCCACATTGATTTCGCTTTACTTCTCTTGTGCTTATTCCCCAATGGTATATATTGACGTGTATATTTGCCCAAGAGCATTTTAAAGGGATAGTAATACTTGAAAATAAGTTTATTTTATATTGTAGCCCTTAAAAAACATGAAAAATGATATAAGTCTTATCTCCCAAACCTTTATGGTTTGGGAGATATTCAGAAGTAAAGTTTCCCCTGGAGTGACGTCATTGCTCCACCCTTCAGATTTGGAATCCGTCCCCTGACCAGCTGTGCCTCTCCAGAAGTGCTGAGATCACCATCTTTAAAAAGAATTTCTTAATTGGAATGGTCTACAAAGTGTGCTTTCAAGCCAGGCACACTTTGTAGATAGTTCCAATTAAGTAGTTCTTTTCAAAGATTGTGATCTCGTCACTGCTAAAGAGCTGCCGGTTGCTCTGTGGACCGAATTCCAAATCTGTCCACTAGATGGCAGACTTGGCTGAAACAGCCAGGAAAAGAGACTTTTACTATAGGTTACATGTGAATATCTCCCAAACCATAAAGGTTTGGGAGATAAGACTTATATCGTTTTTCATGTTTTTTTAAGGGCTACAATATAAAATAAACGTATTTTCAAGTATTACTATCCCTTTAAATACATTCCATGATTCTTGTACTTTTTATCTTTGAAAATTACATCCTATTGGATAGCCTTTAAAGCTTCTTTTAACTTTGTAAAATTAGCCTTTTTGAAATTGAATGTTTTGGTTAAACCCTTGCTATTGGGTTTCTCATAACAAACTTCAAAGGATACAATATTGTGGTCACTGCTGCCCAAATGTTCCCTTACCTGCACATTGTTTACCATGTCATAATCGTTTGAGAGCACTAGGTCAAGCAAGGCCTCTTTTCTAGTTGGCTCCTCTACTAGTTGGGACATAAAATTATCATTTATCATACTTAGAAAAATATTTCCCTTTGTTGTGCCTGAAGTCATATTCCTCCAGTCAATTTCAGGGTAGTTGAAATCTACCATTATAATTACCTTTGCTGACCTAGCAGCCTTTTCCATTTACAGTAAAAGTTGGGCTTCCTCCAACTCCCCAACATTAGCAAATCCCCACCAATATCTTTTTATTATGTGTGCCCCCAGTGTGTATTTCAACCCACAAGGCCTCTACATTTTCATTGGACCCTTTATTTATATCTTCCCTTAAACTAGGTTTTAAGGCCCGCTTTACATATAGGCATACCCCTCCTCCCCTTTTATTAACCCTGTCCCTCCTAAAAAGTGAATAACCCTCTAGATTGACTGCCAAGTCATACGTATCATCTAACCAGGTTTCAGACACTCCAATCAGATCATACTGCTCATGTACTGCAATCATTTCTAGTTCCCCCATCTTACCAGCCAGACTACGAGCATTTGAATGCATACATTTTATCTTTTTGCCATTCCTAAAGATTTTGTTCTTTTTCAGATGTATTTGTCTTTTATCAGGCTGTAACAATGGCAACTCCCTATTAGATGAACTAGCCCATTCCCCCTCTCCACCCCCATGACCCTTCTCTAATCCCATTTCCCCAGCCTGTGTTGCAGCTCCCTCCACCTCCCTTTCTAGTTTAAAGTCTCCTCCAGCCCTCTAACCATCCTATCGCCCAGCACCGTGGCCCCCCTTCCACTAAGGTGTAATCCATCACTACTATAAAGATTGCGCCCAAGGGAAAAGAATGCCCAGTGCTCTAGGAACCCAAACCCCTCCTGCTTACACCAAGTCTTTATCCACGCATTTAACTCCCTAATCTCCCGTTGCCTTTCTAATGTAGCGCGTGGCACAGGTAGAATTTCAGAAAATACTGCCTTAGAGGTCCTCTGCTTAAGCTTATATCCTAGGTCCCTGAAATCCTTCTTAACGGACCTCCATTTTCCACTGACTTTGTCATTAGTACCAACATGTACCATGCCCAGCCCCTCCCAACAATCTATCAACCCGATCAGCCACATGTCGAACCCGAGCTCCCGGGAGACAGCAAACTGTACGATTGTGGCGATCTTGGCGACAGATTACCCTGTCTGTCTTCCTAATAATAGAATCTCCTACCACCACCATCTGTCTAGGTCTGCCTGAGTCCTGGATCCCATCTGTGCAAGAGGGGCTGTTCACACGGCTGTTAGAGAGAACAGTCCTCTCCAAGCAAAGACATTCCTGTGTCAGCATCCCCAACATCATTACTCAATGTAGCAAATCTGTTAGGATTAGTAAACACAGGAGTGTCCTCCCTATTTCTCAGTCCACCCCCTTGCTATGTCTAACTGTAACCCATCTGGCTACCTGCTCTTTCTTTGTGCAGTCTCCACCCCCAGAACTACCTACCACCGCTTCCTGCTGCTCAGTCAGCAGACCCCTCTCAAGATTGGTCGTCTTTCTCAATGTTGCAACCTGCCCCTCCAGATCTCTAATACGAGCTTCCAGAGAGACCACTTGCTCACATCTGCCACAGAGGTATGCACCCTGGAACGGTTGTTCCAGGTGTGCAAACATATGGCAGTTTGTGCACTGAGTTAAATGGACAATCATGCTACCACTCATATGTGCCAGTTACCACAAGATAAAAAGGCAGGCAGGCAAAAATAGCTGCACAATAAGTTTGATAAATGTGTTCCCCTGTGTAACCCCCTGTATTTCAATTCCCCTGTTTCAAATTCCCACACTTACACACTGATGCAAGATTCACACGTTCAAGTATTCACTATGTATCTGCTATTTAACCCCTTAAGGACCAGCGCAATCCCGTGTGGCCGGCACTTGCGGACCACAGGGCATTTTTTAAAACTCTCTCTTCTGGATCAGGGCTTCCGGAGCGGCGTGCAGCCGCGCCAGGAGCCCTGAAATCCATGCCGTGCCAGGACCGTCATTGGTCCTTACGTGCCGGACCGCCTTGAGGGTTCTGGCATGGAAATGGTCCTTAAGGGGTTAAGCCAGGAATCCACCAATTACAAACACAGCAATTAGTCACCCCCACCACACCAGACTTCAATTATTTACTTGTATCACAGCAAATAGAGGGAAAACAAAACTCACAAAGATTTGTTTTTAACCTCTCCCTTACCACACTACACCACACAATATTCTTATGCTATTTTTCAGCAAGTATCCAAACTCAGTCTTTCAGGGCACACACACAGGTGTGTGTATGTCTGTCTGTCTATATTTCAGTGTGTGTGTGTGTGTGTGTGTGTGTGTCTATGTCTATCTGTATATATGTCAGTGTGTGTGTCTATGTCTATCTGTATATATGTCAGTGTGTGTGTGTGTGTGTGTGTGTGTGTCTATGTCTATCTGTATATATGTCAGTGTGTGTGTGTGTGTCTATGTCTGTCTGTATATATATGTCAGTGTGTGTGTGTGTGTCTATGTCTATCTATATATATGTCAGTGTGTGTGTGTGTGTGTGTGTGTGTGTGTCTATGTCGGTCTGTATATATGTCAGTGTGTGTGTCTATGTCTGTATATATGTCAGTATGTGTGTGTGTGTGTCTATGTCTGCTGTATATATACGTCAGTGTGTGTGTGTGTCTATGTCTGTATATATATATATATATATGTGTGTGTGTGTCTATGTCTGTCTGTATATATCAGTGTGTGTGTGTGTGTATGTGTCTATGTCTGTCTGTATATATATATATATATATATATATATATATATATATATATATGTATGTGTGTGTCTGTTTATGTCTGTCTGTATATATGTCAGTGTGTGTGTGTGTGTGTGTGTGAATGTGTGTGTGCCTGTGTTAGTGGCGTATCACGCTGTAGATGCAGTAGATGTACCACTTCCTGTGAAGGCAGCAGTATCAGAGCAGTGTGGGAGGCAGTCAGAAGTCCCTCTGTACAGCAGGTGAAGGCTGGGACATTGCCTCGGGGACTTGCCTAATCCAGGCCCAAGATGAAGACCAAGTGGATCACTTTATTCGCTTTGCTACAGTCCGAAGTGCAGCTAACAGGTACGACCAATAACCCCTTTGGATTCAGATATTAACCTATGAGAGGATGATGTTTTAGCAGAAATGGAGCGATTCATGGGGCAAACCAACAGCATTAGAGGTACGACTTCTCACTGGTCTAAATGGGACTTTAAAATGCTTGAATGTTAGAGGTCTCCAATGCGTTGCGAAGCAATACACTGGCGCTGGCGACCTCTTTATCATTCGAGGGTTTAAATGTCCCATTTAAATCAGTAGGGATTTGGGGAGTTTTTATTTGCCCCCTGAAATGCAGTTGGTTTGCTCCAGAATTGCTCCATTTCTTCTTCATGGCAGCATGCGTGACTCCAGAGACCGACAAGATTGTATAATATATATTTATTATTTCTATTATTGAGGACTATTGTACAATTACTTTACTATAGTACAGTGGTTCTGTACCCCTAACACGTAATCTAGACCATTCGGGACACCCCTAACATATATAATGTACTTTATCAAGGGCATAATGAAGGTACAATACATAAATATACAGTTATTATTAGGTCTTATAATCACAGTAACAAAACTAAACATATTGTGCAGAACAATTTCTATTAATCTTTATTTAAAAGTCCATTTTTGTTAGTCTTCATAGAAAATGTGGGGCACCCTAAACTGATGTCTGTGGCACACCAAAGTGGCACCCTGATTGAGAATCTCTGCCATAGTATAAAGAGGAAAGACACTTGTTAAGTTTATTAACGTACCTGTGTCACAAAAATATGGCTATTATATATCAATAAATATATTATACCACACACACAAACATATATATATATATATATATACATATATATATATATATATATATATATATATATACATACACACAAACACAGATATATATATATATACCACACACACAAACATATATATACCACACACACACAAACACAGATATATATATAAATACGACACACACACACATATATATATATACCACACACACACACATATCTATACCACACATATATATATATACCACACACACACAAACACATATATATATATCTATACCACACACACACACACACACACACACATCTATACCACACACACATATATATATATATATACCACACACACACAAACACATATATATATCTATACCACACACACACATATCTATACCACACACATATATATATACCACACACACACACACACACACACACAAACACACACACACACACACACACATATATATATATATATACCACACACACACAAACACATATATATATATATATACCACACACACACACACAAACACATATATATATATATATATATATATACACACAAACACAGATATATATATATATAAATACGACACACACACACACACACACACACACACACACACACACACACACACACACATATCTATACCACACACATACACATATATATATATATATACCACACACACATATATATACCACACACACACACACACACATATATATACCACACATACACACACATATATATTTCTCCATAGGTAAATTTTATTTTCAAACAGATAATTTCATCTCATGTCAATTAGAGCTAAAGGCAGCTTTTAACCCCTTGGTTTCTACAGAGATCTCTAACACAATGCTTCACAATACATTGAATATCTCTCTAGTACATAACGGGTTATATATATATCAAATGGTAAGGACGGGCACCAAAGAAAATGAAATAAAAAATGCCTCAGTGATACATTAAAATACGTATAATATTATATATATACGTGGCTTAAAACATGCATAAACTCTCCCATACCCCAATTCTATCTCCCCCTGCCCCATTTTTTAAATTCACATTAAGTAAAAACCTTAACTTACTTTGGATACCGTATCTAGATATATATTATGGATTTCACATTTCATGATCTATGGCATATAGGTAAATATTCCAAAACGATTTCAGTGCCAAGCTTATTATATTTTTTTTTGTCTTTGTTTGGAAGATTATTTAATACGTAAAAAAATAAAATTTTTGATCTTACGTCTCAGATTATATTTTTTTTAATGCAACATGATTTGTCGATATTTCCCAAGATATAACGTGTGACGTTACTCACATTTTAAAATACATTTAAATACACTTTCTTTGATCCTTCACTTTTCAGATCGACCTTCCTAGTTATAGTTCTGCAATTACACCTCCATCAGAAAACAGAGGAAATTCCATATATTGTCTTTAAGGGAATGATAATTACATTTTACTTTTAAACA
Source organism: Rhinophrynus dorsalis (assembly GCA_037306005.1). NCBI lineage: Eukaryota > Metazoa > Chordata > Amphibia > Anura > Rhinophrynidae > Rhinophrynus > Rhinophrynus dorsalis. The sequence goes on from CM074719.1 coordinate 28,155,114, forward strand.
GGAAATAATTGGCCTATAAGTATATTGATATGAATTTTATGAATAGGAGCATTTAAAAGAGAGATACGCCACTAGACATCGAGGGCCACAAACAGGACAGTTTTGGGGGGGCATTTTACATAGTTGCACTATTTTTGAGGTCAGAAAAAGACATATATCTCCCCACTTTCAGTTAAACTAGATTAGAAGATGTTAATAGAAAAAAAAACTCCTTAAAACATAGAAGCTAAATGCATGGGGGAACTTCAAAAGGCAATTAGAATTTTCCTCCTGCTCTAATTCACAATTCATTAAAAAATTATTTTTAAATGAAATATTTAGGAGTTTATTGCTTTGAAACCCTGATCTGTGAATTATTCACAGGCGTGTGAGCTGCGCACACTTTCTTCTTTATCATTGTGTTTACATTGTATCCTTGTAAACAAAGAACAGTCGACTCATGTTATAAATGTCAGCCATTTTGATGTTTACAACAGGGGTGGACAGCATGTGTCTCTCCAGCTGTTGTTGGAACACAACCCCCACCATCCACATATAACCAACGACTGAATGAGGATGATGGGAGTTGTAGTGTAACAACAGCTGGAGGGACAAATTTATAAACTCCTACTTTAGAGATGGGTGTATTATTATGTGTTGAAGGCCTGGGGCCTAGTCTTGCATTTCATAAAAACAGATACGTCAAGAGTCTAGAACACTGCGAATACCTCTTGGAAGTAAAACTATTGGGTCTTATAGATCAATATACAATTCTGGAGCAAACCAAATTGCACTGTAAGGGAGGGAATACAAATTTTAAGTCAATGAGAATTTGCAGAATTTTCATTTTAAACCCACATTGCAGCTGTATTGCTTGATTTATAAGTGTCCTGTTTCACAGGCATAGAAGTAGACATTGGCCAATATTTATAATGTAGCAAATGACTCTTTGTGCATGAATTAGGGGTGAGAGCATACCTCCCAAGTGTCCCTCTTTAGGAGGGACAGTCCCTCTTTGAGACCCAAATCCCTCTGTCCCTCTTTTCTACCCTTTTGTCCCTCTTTTTAGGACATCAGAATGAGTGATGTGTATTACATTGCTCCACAGCAATAAAACATACATAAATGTGTTGTTAATTGTCAGTATATGTGTTTATACATTAATATGGGCAACTAAAATACTTTGGTCTTGCTCTAATTAATTTATCAGTTAAACAAAGAGGTGCAGATGGGTCAAGAAATAACTTAAAAATTTTTGGAAATGTCTCACCTACCAGCCACGCCCCCAGAGATGCCACCTAAAACAGAAGTGTCCCTCTTTCGCCATTTGAAATGTTGGGAGGTATGTGAGAGCGAAAATTATTTCATATCTCACTGGATTACGGGACAAGCCTGCAACGCTTTTCACCTTCCACTCTGGCCCCCAGCACAGAATGTTAGTAAATAGGAATAGGGCACGAACCGTATGCAGCCAATTCAGAGGGACGTGCTCTTTGACAATATTGACCCACTGAATTTGGCTTTCCCATATTAATTTTGTATCTATTGACCCACACATCAAGTGCAGTTATTTTGTGTAATAGAAGAACTTAAACAGGTAGGTGTTCTTCATACACCAGTCAGGTACATTTATCTGAATATATTTTTGCATTGTAGCTGCAGTTTCCTGTATAATGATCTCTTATGAAGTCTGTCTTTATTTCACAACTCATCACAACAAACCATGGGTTTCAGTAGATGTGAGGGGTTCATAAGGATCAATAGTCTTTATTAGATTGTAAAATGAAATAGCTAGCAGATATACTACAAGAGAGGTGAAATGAAAAAATAAATATATAGAAAATTGACTAATATTTTAACCCTTTGAGTGCCAGAGTGGTACGGAATGCATTGCAAAGTTGTGTGCCAGATGGAATGTGTTCCGTACCCCTCTGGCACTCAAAGGGTTAAGGACATCTTCCAAAATAAGTTCTTCTGTTAAACATATGAAGAGCCACTTATTCCAAGAGTACATATCTCCTTTAAGAGATTTCAATATTTCCATTTGATGAACAGAGCAGGTATATTACTGTAGCCGAGGGGCTTGATAAATCCACCTCATAAATACATACGTATAACTATTGTTGGGATCGTAATTTATTTAAGCTGTGTGTATAGAATTCCAAGGCAATGGGTTATAGTAGCGGAAATGAAAAATTCTATAAAGAAAGGCCCTATCTATGGTTGTACAGAACACTGTAATCAGATCAGATAGTAAAATACTAATGACCAGCTATAGATTACAAAAATAAGTGAACAGTTTTAACTGACTGCTGTATCAAAGATACCTAGGTAAACAAGTCAACAGACCCTTATTCCTATAGATACCTCTCCCGTTAAATGCCTTTAACTGTTTGAGCGCAGGACGGCTGCAACACATTGTTCCTCCCTTCAATACCCAGTGAATTAGAGGGACATTATCGTGACTGTCTCTCTCTCTGATTATTCTTACATTACAAAAATGTCTAAATACCTTTTGCGTCAGATATGAGATCCTACATGTGTCTTAAAGAAACATTTTAGCATCAGATTTCAAGACATAATATATGCTTTAAAACTATACCTTAAGCAATATGCTTAAAGGATATCTAAAAACGATTTTGATGTACATGTTTGGAAGGAACAGGTGGTTCTATGTTAATAAGGCATTAACCCTTTAAGTACCAGAACAGCCCTCTGGTCGTTGAATGGTTAATATTGTCTGCTAATTTTACCTCTTGCTGGTTGACTGCCAAAAGTACTATGCGTTAAATTTTTTTCTTTTTTTAAACACAAATTCGTGCTTACGAGCCGGTAGACTTATACAGTTAGACATGATGGGCCGTGTAACCAGTAATTCCGGGACAAACCAAACTGCGGCTTAGGAAACCAACGCATGTTCCTCAAATTCCCATTAATTTCAAAGGGGATTTCAACTTTTGTGAATGCTAGAAAAAGACCTTTCTAGCATTAAAGGGTTTAAATGCCTCATTTAATCCTTTTAGTGCCATTTATTTAGAAAATATTTTATCAGGAAGAATACATTGAGATTTCTCTCGTTTTCAGATATGTTCTGGAGTGTTTACAGCAAAACGTTGCGTATTTGCACAAATACAGAGACATAATACATATACATACATATATACACACACACACACACATATATACTAAAATGTATATACAGTTGCATATTGTTTTTAGAAATAAAGAAGCAGCTATTTTTAAGATTTTTAGACTGGGAGAAGGTATGATTTTTTTCAGGTAGGTTATTCCAGACTTTTGGAGTTCTGAAGGTAAAGGCAGATCAACCGGCTTCTTTCTTAACTGTGGTATTCTCACTGACACATTGCTTTAAATCAGGGGGACATTTTATTTCTCCCCTGTCGTCCTTTCGGTTTGTTCCAGAATTGCGCCTCGTTCCTGCAGTAAATAGACCTCTATGACGAATCACAGCAGCGTTCCATTTTAACCCGTAATAGTTACATGAGCAAAAGAACAAACTAAGGTGAGCGTGATTAACCCATTCTGTGCCAGAGAGAAGTGAACCAATGCATTGCATTATTCTTGTGGCACCCAAACGGCTAACCCTGTAAACAAGTGGTTCTCAACCAGGGGGCCGTGAAACTTTGGTGGGCCCTTGACATCAAGTTTGGGGTGCCCCTGTTTTTCTGTGAACATGAATACATTTGTATCTATGTATCTGTCCCCTTCATTAGGTGTTTGAAAGATCTACAAAATACTAGGGTGCCTGCAAACCCCATATTCTGTGTTAAGTGAGTGAAAAAAACATTTGAGAATCACTGCTGTAGACGGTAGTACAGGCATAACTACAGGGGTATAGAGGGCACTATTGTGCCGGGGGCTAGCATCCAAGGGTGCACTAGGTTCCAGTAATGCATCTGAAAATACCTGTGTGTTAGAGGGTCCACAACTGTTTATACCAGGGCCCCCCAATGAGAGACAGGTCTTATAATACGTGAAAACTGCTCTCTAACATTTTAGGGATCAAACAGAATATATCGGCACAAAAACACAAAGCAACACATTATACTTCATTTAAGATACACACATTGCTACGGAATAGATTGGAGCTTTGGTTAAAATACATAAAAAGTAAATAAAAAGAAAGGGAAAAAAGGATAATTATAACAGTGGCAGACTCAGGATTTTCAGTGAGGGTTTTCCAAAAACCTAAAATACGTACAATAGATACATAGAACTGGTTTTGTGAAATGCTTTACCCAGAACCCATTGCAGTTGCCTTTACTTAGGCCAGTGGTGAGGGACCTGCATCCCTCAACTGTTGTTAGACAGCCAGCGGTTGGATGAGGATGATGGGAATTGTAGTCTGACAATAGCTGGAGACAAGCAAGTTACAGTCCCTCCACTCCCAGCAGCAGTAAACATTTCTCATTATCGGGGTGCTAACGTTTACTGTTTTGCCGATATGAAGGGGAAATAGAACACAAACGGTGGCTTCTGGGTAACCCCCTTGTGTCCAACTGGGAAACTCCTCTCGATTGCCTTTGTGTGTATCAAATATTACAAGTCATTTGTTCTTGACACATACAGATATCATGAATCATTTATTAAACAAGAACACAATGCAGTTTCGTACAATTAGGGAAACATGACTCGCTTATACAGACTGATTGAAATGGTGGAGAGGGTCCTGCTTTCAAGAGGTCCTTGGATGTTAGAGATGTCCCCATCTCTCATTCGGACGTTTCATTGGTCTCTGCTGTGCTGTTGTGGTGTGCTCTGGAATTTTGCCTTGCGTAATATGATGTTATATAGTATACAATCAGTGTTCTATTATAATATATTCTCCGTGCCTTGTTCATTAACCTTTTGAGTGCCAGAGGGGTATGCAAGGCATTGCTTTGCAATGCGTTGCGTACCCCACTGGCACTCCATGGGTTAACTTAATGTGGATCATAGGGGATAAATGAACATTCTCTAAATCCCCTTGGATTTAATCCTTTGAATGCCAGAGTGGTATCCAGTGCATTACAAAGAAACTGTATTGGAGACCCCACTGGCAATTCATTTTTTTCAAAATGAGGGTTGAGACCCTCCAGCTGCTGACGGACTACAACTCCCATAATCCCCTGCAGCCAACGGCTGGAAGATGTAGTTTGTTGACATCTGGTGGGTGTCGCCTTGCACGCCCCTAATTTAAATAGTCATTTTAACCAGTTGAATCATATAGGGGTCTCCGGCGCATTGCCTTTCTAGCATTCCAGAATGAGAATTTTTGTTTGTCCCCCTGTAGAGCAGTTGGTTTGCTCCAGAAGTGCAATTCATTAGCTCGGTGCGTAAGTTAACTTTATCACGGGTTTAATCTAGCAATGTCTCCATAGACTTCAATGGAAATCTGCTAGATAAAACCATTTCATAACACTTATCAGCTGCAATGTAATCTAGGCCTATGTGTCTTATTAACCCCTTAATGACAGCCTGATCCGGCAGGAGGTGACCGTTAAAGACCACACCGTTTTTTGTTTTTTTTTTTCTCTTAGAGCAATGAATTCTGGGATTGCCGTGTGGCGTGTAGCCGCGCTGTGACCCCGAATTCCATAAGGTGACAAGACTGTCAGCGCTCCTTACGTGCTGGACTGCCTTGACGGTCCTGGTCTCTAAAGGGTTAATGACATACCAGTCATCAGTGTGCATTTTTCATCCTGCAATTTATGATGTATATAATAACATAAGATTTAATGAGGCTGACAAAAGGCGTGTCCATGAAGAACATACAAAACCAATCTGAGTGAGAGCTACATACCGCAAGTTATATGTCAAACGTACTCCTACCAGTCCCAAACAGAACCAAATGAGAGTCTCTGAAAACATATTGAACTCTCCACTGATGCGGTGCTGCCCTTTAGTTAGAACTGCTGTCAAAACGGTTCTTCATATACATGTAAAGACGAAAACACAATCAGAGGGCGCACACGCTGTAAGTGCAGACTACTTGGATTTCATGGCCACCACCGCTGAGAAAAAACACCTTCTTTTGTGCTACTCACATTTCCCAGAGGCATAAACCAGCCTTGTAGTTGGAAAGCATCCACTGGATAATCTCCAGTTCAGGTATCTCCACCAATCTCTCCCAGGCCTCGGCCTTCTCCCCACTGGGTTTCTTTAATCCACTGACTTCAGCTTTCAATCTGACACATACTTAAATCTTTGGACCTGCAGGGTTCTCCCTATGGTTAGTAGGTTGTATAAGCTGACTTTAGTATAATATATACCTGGGGGTAGGGTTACCACCCAGCCGGTATTTTACCGGCAGGCCGGTAAAAAATTGGCTTCTGTCCAATGTTAAGTCTATGGAGAGAATGCCATGGCCGGTATTTTTTGTAAGAAAAGGTGGCAACCCTACCTGGGGGACACTCTGGACCCACTTGGGAAAATTATATATGGCTGATATACCAATATATGATAGTGCCATACTTCTCATTGAAAGATATCCTATATAATAATTTGCTAGGATGTTTGTCAGAAGCTGTCATGCGCAGTAGAGACTGCCCGAATGCACGGAATGCTGGGATATGTAGGAATTCTGGGAGTTCTGTACTGGGGACATTCTGTGCTTTCAGGCAGTCTCTACAGTGTATGACTGCATTGGAGGCAGGACGCAAAGCAGGACTGGCCTCTTAACCCTTTGAGTGCCAGAGGGGTATGCAACGCATTGCAAAGCACTCAAAGGGTTAACATCAACCAGACCTTGGCCCGGTTTCACTGGCTTTTACACTAGTCTATCTATATATATAAAAGAAGACTTCTGTGTGCCTGGCAAACACACCCAGGGGTGGTATTAAGGAGGACTTACTGTTCCTATTGGGTGATTCAATCATGCAGGGAGTTGGCCCGCCCCCACTATGCAGCCCGCCCACCACTATCAAAGTCAGAAAAAAACAATATGACTGCCATTTGCTCCTGCACCACAGACAAACACACATGCCCCACTCACACACACAGACCACCACACACACATGCCCCACTCACACAGCACCACACAAACACACACAGACCAACACACACACACATGCCCCACTCACACAGCACCAAACAGACATGCTCCCACTTACACACACAGCACCACATACACACACAAAGCCAGAAATAAATATGGCTGACACACACACAGTCACTCACCCTGACTCCCAGTGGCCTCAGCAGGACCTGTAGTGCAGCACCAGGGGAACAAATTGGCACTCAAAGGGTTAAGGTAGGCCCTCTGCTGAATTATTTCTTCACTGTCATCATTTGCCATGCAAGATACAGGACAGACAGCCATCAGGTACACACTTAACACACTGACTGCCACAGGGTTTGTTTATCAAGTTTTACCCCCTCAGGGAATGTGTTCAAACCCCTCACACTGTAAACTTGCATTTCCCTCCCACTTCTCCTCCTTCCCCAGCCTATTACTAACACTTTCACACATTTATGTTAAGCCCCGCCCCCTACTCGCGATTAAGCCCCGCCCACAGTTAACCCAAATTGCCCCATTGCTCTCTCCACATCAGCAGCCCATGAGGGACTCCACAAGTAAAAGTTCACAGGTATTACACACACATGCCTCACTCACACATCACCACCACCACACACACAAAGCCAGAAAGAAATATGGCTGACACACAGTCACTCACCCTGACTCCCAGTGGCCTCAGCAGGACCTTTAGTATAGCCACAGAAGGGTGCTACAGCACCAGGGGAACAAAATGGCACTCAAAGGGTTAAGGTAGGTCCTCATTGCGCAATTATTTCTTCACTGTCATCATTTGCCATGCAAGACTCAGGACAGACAGCCATCAGGTACACACTTAACCCACTGACTGCCACAGGGTTGTGTATCAAGCTTTACCCCTCAGGGAATGTGTTCAACCCCCTCACACTGTAAACTTGCATTTCCCTCCCACTTCTCCTCCTTCCCCAGCCTATTACTAGCACTTTTACACATTTCTCTTAAGCCCCGCCCCCTACTCACGATTAAGCCCCACCCACTTTTAACTCAGCTTGCCCCATTTGTCTCTCCACATCAGCACCACATCAGTCCCCTCTAGGGACTCCACAAATCAAAGTTCCCAGGTATGAATACACTTCCCACTGCTATTGAACTCTGACATGCCTCTCTATACCTTAACCATTTGAGTGCCAGAAGGGTACACAACTCATGCACGCATGTGTTTCTGCTCATATATGTTGCGTGTGTCTGTGTGTGTGTACGTACATCTCTGTTACATATGTGTGTCCATGTGTGCATCTCCAGTGTGTCTGTGTGTACATGTCTTTTGCATGTTTCTGCCGCTCACTGTGTGTATGTGCATACCTCCCAACATTTCACATGGCCAAAGAGGGACACTTTAGTTTTAGGTGATATTGTTGGGGGCGTGGCTGGTGGGCAGGGCATTTGTAAGAATTTTTAGGTTATTTCATGACCTATTACTGGTTATTTATGTAACTTAATAAATGATTTAGTGCAAGACCAAAGTATTTTATTTGCACAGACTAATGTATAAACACATATACTGAAGTTTATTGCTTTATTGCTGTAGAGCAAAGTAATACACACCACACAGTCAGGGCTGGTGCAGGGATTTTTGCCACCCTAGGCAAAACCTAATTTTGCTGCCCATTTTGCTCTGCCCCTTGTGCCCCACCCCTTTATACCCCGCCTACTTATACCCAACCTCTTTTCATGATTGTCCACTCTCTGCCCCCTGGGCCAGTCTGCCCCTGGTCTGGAGATGCCTGTAAGGGATGCCCCCCACCAGCTCCAACTTGCCCCTTATCAGCTTCACTTTGGCCCACCAGCTCCACTTTGCCCCTATCAGCTCCACTTTGTCCCCCATCAACTCCAACTTGCCGCCTCAGCTCCAACTTGCCCCCATCAGCTCCACTTTTACCCCCACCACCTCCAATTGCCCCCCACCGGCTCCACTTTGCCCCCCAGCAGCTCCACTATGCCCCCAGCAGCTCCAACTTGCCACCATCAGCTCCACTTTGCCCCCCATCCGCTCCAAATTGCCCCCATCAGCTCCACTTTGCCCCCCATCTGCTCTAACGTGCCCCCACCGGCTCCACTTTGCCCCCAGCAGCTCCACTATGCCCCCAGCAGCTCCAACTTGCCACCATCAGCTCCAACTTGCCATCATCAGCTCCACTTTGCCCCCCATCCGCTCCAAATTGCCCCCATCAGCTCCACTTTGCCCACCATCTGCTCTAACGTGCCCCCCCTCAGCTCCACTTTGCCCCCTCAGCTCCAACTTGCCCCCATCAGCTCCACTTTGACCCCCATCCGCTCCAACTTACCCCCATCAGCTCCATTTTGCCCTGTCAGCTCCAACTTGCCCCCATCCGCTCCACTTTGCCCCCCATCCGCTCCACTTTGCCCCCCATCCGCTCCACTTTGCCCCCACCAGCTCCAACTTGCCCCCACCAGCTCCACTATGCCCCCACCAGCTCCACTATGCCCCCTCAGCTACAACTTTCCCCTATCAGTTCCAACTTACCCCCATCGGCTCCACTTTGCCCCCCAGCAGCTCCACTATGCCCCCAGCAGCTCCAACTTGCCCCTATCAGCTCCAACTTGCCACCATCAGCTCCACTTTGCCCCCCATCCGCTCCAACTTGCCCCCCATCCGCTCTAACTTGCCCCCACCAGCTCCACTTTGCCCCCCCTTCAAGCTCCACTTTGCCCCCCCTCAGCTCCACTTTGCCCCCCCTCAGCTCCACTTTGGCCCCCTCAGCTTCACTTTGCCCCTCCTCAGCTCCACTTTACCCCCATCAGCTCCAACTTGCCCCCATCAGCTCCACTTTGACCCTCATCCGCTCCAACTTACCCCCATCAGCTCCACTTTGCCCCCACCAGCTCCAACTTGCCCCCACCAGCTCCACTATGCCCCCTCAGCTCCAGCTTTCCCCTATCAGCTCCAACTTTCCCCCATCAGCTCCACTTTGCCCCCCATCTGCTCCAACTTGCCCCCAGCAGCTCCACTATGCCCTTTCAGTTCCAACTTGCCCCCCATCACATACCTGTAGCTCCCGCGCAGTCTTCTCTTCAGTAATGCAGAGCGAGGCGGGAGATCATGACTCCCAGCGCGCTCTGCATTACTAAAGATCCGACCCAATGACGGAGCGCTGTAGCAACACAGACCTGTTTGTGTTGTGCTTCCCGGCGTGGTGTGTGCGGGCGCAGCTCTTCTCCACTGCATGCCCGCGCCCCCAGTACGTGTGCGCCGTAGGCCGGCGCCTACCTCGCCTATAGGTGGAGCCGGCCCTGTACGCAGTCTGACCTCCTAAAAAGAGGGACAACAGGGTGGGAAAGAGGGACAGAGGGATTTGGCCCTCAAAGAGGGACACTTGGGATGTATGGTATGTGTCTGTCTGTGTGTTGCATATGTCTGTGTTTATCAGTGTGTCTGCATTTCACACACGTGCGCCCAATGGTCATAACATGACGGGCAACGCCGTCCCACATTGCTAGTAATAAAATAAAGTATGGCCTGTTCTTTTCCAATATTTGGTGTGTTTGTATTATTTTCCTTATACCCTATGCCTTTTACATGTCTTATAATATCATCCATTACGTATCGGTCAATATTATTCATTGTTTACTTTGCAATGTATGCTCTATATGTCATAATATTATGTGATGTGTACCTTCAACTTTGGTTTTAGACAGTGAATGCTCTGATATATTATACATCAAATGTCCCATGTAATCCTGAATTGAAATCCTGCAGTATTATGTAGTGTGTGTCGTACAATTCAATTGTCTATATGCTAAAGTTTAGTGTGACATGTACCCTTGCCTTTGATATTATTAACTGAATGTTCTTATATATATTATATATACTGAATGTCCTATTGTATAATGAAATGAAATCCTGAAATATGATGTAGTGCACTTCCTGCAATATAATTTTGTGTATCGTCATTTGCCGTTATTACTATACACTGAATGTTCCATGTAATAGTGAATTGAAATCCTGCAATATTACGTACAGTGCGTTCTGCAATATATTCTCTGTGTGTCAAAGTTTAATGTGATGTGTGCCTTTGCCTTTAATATCATACATTGAACAGTCTGATTTATAATACAATGAATGTCCCATGTACTAGACAATCGAAATGTTGCAATATTATGTAGTGTGCTTCCTGCAATATAATTTCTCAGTGTATCATAGTTTTATGTGATTTGTTTCTTTGACTTTGATATTATACATATAAAGCTCTAATATACTATACACTGAGGTTTCTATGGTACAATGATTTGAATTCCTGCAATATTATGTAGTGTGTCTTGAAATGTAATTGTGTCATCATTTCATGTGATGTGTAACTTTGATATTATACTACATGAGTTCTACATACCTCCCAAGTGTCCCTCTTTAGGAGGGTCAGTCCCTCTTTGAGACCCAAATCCCTATGTCCATCTTTCCCACCCTGGTGTCCCTGTGTTTAGCAGATCAGACTGTGTGGTGTGTATATAAGTGTATCCCGCTGGTGTCCCTGTGTTTAGGAGATCGGACTGTGTGGTGTGTATATAAGTGTATCCCCTGGTGTCCCTGTGTTTAGGAGATCGGACTGTGTGGTGTGTATATAAGTGTATCCCCTGGTGTCCCTGTGTTTAGGAGATCGGACTGTGTGGTGTGTATATAAGTGTATCCCCTGGTGTCCCTGTGTTTAGGAGATCGGACTGTGTGGTGTGTATATAAGTGTATCCCCCTGGTGTCCCTGTGTTTAGGAGATCGGACTGTGTGGTGTGTATATAAGTGTATCCCCCTGGTGTCCCTGTGTTTAGCAGATCGGACTGTGTGGTGTGTATATAAGTGTATCCCCCTGGTGTCCCTGTGTTTAGCAGATCGGACTGTGTGCTGTGTATATAAGTGTATCACCCTGGTGTCCCTGTGTTTAGGAGATCGGACTGTGTGCTGTGTATATAAGTGTATCACCCTGGTGTCCCTGTGTTTAGGAGATCGGACTGTGTGGTGTGTATAGAAGTGTATCACCCTGGCGTCCCTGTGTTTAGGAGATTGGACTGTGTGGTGTGTATAGAAGTGTATCACCCTGGCGTCCCTGTGTTTAGGAGATCAGACTGTGTGGTGTGTATAGAAGTGTATCACCCTGGCGTCCCTGTGTTTAGGAGATCAGACTGTGTGGTGTGTATAGAAGTGTATCAGCCTGGCGTCCCTGTGTTTAGGAGATCAGACTGTGTGGTGTGTATAGAAGTGTATCAGCCTGGCATCCCTGTGTTTAGGAGATCAGACTGTGTGGTGTGTATATAAGTGTATCACCCTGGCATCCCTGTGTTTAGGAGATCAGACTGTGTGGTGTGTATATAAGTGTATCACCCTGGCGTCTCTGTGTTTAGGAGATCAGACTGTGTGGTGTGTATAGAAGTGTATCACCCTGGTGTCCCTGTGTTTAGGAGATCAGACTGTGCGGTGTGTATAGAAGTGTATCACCCTGGTGTCCCTGTGTTTAGGAGATCAGACTGTGCGGTGTGTATATAAGTGTATCACCCTGGTGTCCCTGTGTTTAGGAGATCAGACTGTGCGGTGTGTATATAAGTGTATCACCCTGGTGTACCTGTGTTTAGGAGATCAGACTGTGTGGTGTGTATATAAGTGTATCACCCTGGTGTCTCTGTGTTTAGGAGATCAGACTGTGTGGTGTGTATATAAGTGTATCACCCTGGTGTCCCTGTGTGTAGGAGATCAGACTGTGTGGTGTGTATATATGTGTATCACTCTGGTGTCCCTGTGTTTAGGGATCAGATTGTGTGGTGTGTATATAAGTGTATCACATTGCTCCATAGCAATAAAACTCACATGAATGTCTGTATAAACTTCAGTATATGTTTTTATAAATTAATCTGGGTAAAAAAAATACTTTGGTCTTGTTCTAAATCATTTATTTACTTAAGCAAACAGGTGTCAATAGGTCATGAAATTACCTAAAAATTCTTGGTAATATCTCATCCACCAGATACGCCCCCCATAATACCACCTAAAACACAAGTGTCCCTCTTTGAAATGCTGGGAGGCAAGGTTCTATGATCATATACTATGTATCTAATGGTATTAATCAGTGAATATTCTTCTATATTATGTAGCGCGAGTCCTGCGTTATATTATGTTCTATGTTTCAAGATGTTGTTTGTGCGCATTTATTCAAAGTGTTTGTCATAATATATTATACTCTAAGGATCATATACACCAAGTAAAAAAGAGCAATTCTTATGCAAACCAACTGCACCGTGGGAAACATTGAATTTAATGGAGCTTTTAAACTTTCGAATGCCAGAGATGTGTAAATCGCGTTGCAGAGAAATGCATTTCACATCCCCCTGGCATTCATGGAGTTGAATTGAAAACCTTTGAATTCTACAGCATTCTCCAAAGTATTTCCTCATAATTTGTTAAGAGAGATGTCCAGCAACCCAGGGGTTAAAACACTGAGGGTTTGTCCCTATCCAGCAATATTATGAACTTGTCGATCTGAAGTATATGATACATGAGATCATGCACAAAACGATTTAATACAGTGATTCCCAAGCTATTTTTTGTGGTGGAAAGAACCCTTCTATTCCAAATGAAATCTATGTGGAATGCTAACAATCATACCCTTTAACCTCTTGGTTGCAAGAAGCATCTCAGGTTCATGGCAAAGCCACGAGTTCAAAACCCCTTTAGCACCCAGGAGATTAAGAGAGCGCTCATTAAAACTGAAATCGAACAGGAATCAGCATTGAAATGTTTTAGTCTGTCACACATACATTGGAAGTCACAAAACCTGACAAACACTGTCCTTCATTAATTAACCTTTTGAATGCAAGGGTTGGATACCTCTCTGACACTCATAAGGTTAAATCTGTTCCATGGAACCCCATGTACTTCTTTAGGATTAACAGAACATGCTTAAAGAAACACTGCTCTAATAAATTCTGCACTGAACATTGTGTGGTATAATTCATTGCCAGTTTATGCAGCTTGTGTCCTGAAATATTATTCTGTGTGCCTCATAATATTATGTGATTTGTGCTTTTGATATCATACACTGACTGCTGTAATATACAGCAATTGATCTATTTTATAACTAATTGAAATGACCTGCTATATTATGCAGTGTGTATTGTGTAATAGTATGCTCTGTGTCCCGTAATATTATGTGATGTGTGGTTAAGTTCTCTAATATACTCTGAATGATTTATGGTGTAATTAATTGATCTGTCCCTCCATATTATACAGTGTGCTTCCTGCATTATTATGCTATCCATCTCATAATATTATATGATGCGTACCTTTGATATTATAAAACGAACGCTCTAATATACAGTAAATGTTCCATGGTATAAGTAATTGAACATCTTGCCATATTATTATGTGTGTGTGTCCTGTAATATTTTTCTCTCTGCATATTAATATTAGGTGATGTGTGTTTTTGATATCACACACTAAGTGCTCTGATATACACTGAATTTTCTGTGACGCAATTGAATGTTCCACAGTGTTATGCAGTGTGCATCCTTCAATAACATGCTCTGTCTCACTAAATATTATATATTACCGTATATTCTGTTAACATTTGGACTTTGCACTTTACAGTTAAAATTACAGTGTATGTGGAATACAGTAAATGTAGTAATTTCAGAGATACTGTAATAGGAAAAAGGTACAGCTGTTCATACATAAGGATTGGAGGACCCTGCCCCATAGAGCTTACAATCTATTTAGGGAATGGGTGACATATAGGTATAGTTGGGAAGAGGAACAAGTGCCGATTGACAGTTCTGATGTTGTTTTTGAATCTGGGTCTATATTTTCCTGTAGTGCTGCCTTTGACAGGAGTTCTTTTTGCATTGCAAGCTGTGAATGGTTATGCATACCTCCCAAGTGTCCCTCTTTAGGAGGGACAGTCCCTCTTTTAGACCCAAATCCTACTGTCCCTGTTTCCCACCCTAATGTCCCTCTTTTTTAGGAGATCAGATTGTGTGCTGTATATATAAGTGTATCACATTGCTCTGCAGCAATAAAACTCACATTATTGTTTCTTTAAACATCAGTATATGTGTTTATAAATTAGTCTGCTTAAATAAAATACTTTTGTTGTGTTATAAGTCATTTATTAGGTAACACAATGAGGTGTCAATAGGTCATGAAATAGCCTAAAAATTCTCATTAATGCCCTGGCCACCAGCCACACCCCCTAAAACACAATTGTCCCTCTTTGGCAATTCGAAATGTTGGGAGGTATGGTTATGTGATGTGCTTGTTTTATAGATTCTATGAGAATATCTACTGGGTGTTTTATGTCATTAATCATTCACTACCCTGCAGTGTAAAAACATTGCACATCTAGTAACTTAAAGAGGTGAGATTATGGTGCAAACCAACTGAATTATAGTGCATATATATTAACCCTTTTTAGTGCCAGAGGGGTACGCAACGCATTTGCAATGCGTTGTGTACCCCTCTGGCACTCAAAGGGTTAACTTAACATGGATCATAGGGGGCAAATGAACATTCTCTATATCCCCTTTGATTTAACCCTTTGAATGCCAGAGTGGAATCCACTGCTTTGCGAAAAAAATGCATTGGAGACCCCCCTGGCAATTACATTTTTTTTAAATGAGGGGTGAAACCCTCCAGCTGCTGACGGACTACAATTCCCATAATCCTCTGCAGCAAATGACTGGGAGATGTAGTTTGTGACATCTGGAGGGTGTCACCTTGCACGCCCCTGATTTAAATAGTCGTTTTAACCAGCTGAATTCTATAGAAGTCTCCAGCGCATTGCCTTTCTAGTATTCCAGGGGTTATCTCATTGAGAATTTTTGTTTGTCCCCTGTAGAGCAGCTGGTTTGCTCCAGAAGTGCAATTCTTTAGCTCGGTGAATAAGATAACTTTATCAAGGGTTTAATCTAGAAATGTCTCCATAATCTTCAGTGGAAATCTGTTAGATAAAACCAGTTCATAGCACTTATCAACTGCAGTGTAATATAGGCCTGTGTGTCTTATTAACCCCTTAATGACGGCTCTAGAATTGCACCTCTTCCGTTTACTCAATTGCACTGTATTTTCCATGATATCTCACAATATGTTTTGTTATAATCTCTGGGGTTTCAAAATGGGCTGACCCTGATATCTTTGAAATATTATCTTTCAAGGTAACCCATAACTAAGATTCCAGGCTTTATGTTCCTGCTTGTTCTAATGCAGAGAGGATCCCGTTGGTCCGTACGGACTGTTTAACATACTACAGCTTAGATATATCATAATCACTGCTTAAAAACACATAAGACAAGCAGGACTTTTCCCCAGTGCCTTTGTAGTAGAACTTACACCAATTTAGAGACTAAAGAAGCAGGCAATTGGTGCAAATCGTATTTATTTATTTAGAACATGTTTTAGCAGTAAGAATACATTGAGATTTATCTTGTTTTCAAGTACGGTGCTGGAGCATTTACAGTAAAGATTTACATATTTACACAAATTATATATAATATAGAAACATATATACATACATACATATTAAAAATGTATATACTGTTACATGTTGTTTTTAGATATAAACAAGCAGTTATTTTTAAGAATTTTAGACTGGGAGAAGATCTGATTTTTATGGGGTAAGTTATTCCAGACTTTCGGAACTCTGATGGAAAAGGCAGATCCACCAGCTTCTTTCTTGTATTGTGGAATAGTCAGTGAGTTATTAGCAGTGAAATGGAGGTTATAGTTAGTATGGAGATCTGGAGTGATCATACTGCTCAGGTAGTGTGGAATAGTCAGTGAGTTATTAGCAGTGAAATGGAGGTTATAGTTAGTATGGAGATCTGGAGTGATCATACTGCTCAGGTAGTGTGGAATAGTCAGTGAGTTGTTAGTAGTGGAGTGGAGGTTATAGTTAGTATGGAGATCTGGGGTGATTATAGGTGATGGGTAGTGTAATTACATTGGAGGATAAAATGGTATAATGAGTTATACAGAGTGTCAAGTTTACCAAGAAGGATTTGTGGGACAAGAGCATATACTGCGTCACCATAGTCTATGATTGGCATTAACATCTGTTGAACAATACGTTTTCTTTCCAAGGGACTTAAAATGTATTTTTAAACAGATCACCTATTATGAGATAAAGTTTGGATGTTAATTTATTAATATGAAGACCAAAAGTGTGTTTGGTGCCAAGCCACATAACAAGATATTTGTAGGAGTCCACAGGGGCCAAGTTACGATAGATTCTGTTACAATGTATAGATGGGTATTGTGCAGATTCCGTAGTTTGTGCTTTGTGCCAAATACCATTGTGACCGTTTTGTCTGTGTTTAAGAACAGTTTGTTCTTTGCTATCCATCTTTCAACTTCAGAGAAATCATGCTGAATTACGGCTTCTAGTTGAGATTTGTTTGAATTTTTAGCATAGATTATGGTGTCATCTGCATACATGTGCACAGAAGATGCTTTGTAAACCATGGACAGATCATTTATGAATAAAGAAAATAGAAGAGGGACAAGAATGGAGTCTTGAAACTTTGAGCATAAGGGAAATATTGTCAGCAATAGACACATTGCATTCTGTCTGATAAATAGGATCAGAACCAGTTTACAGAATAATTACCCGATCCTGAACGTTGGAGTTGGCTTATCAGAATATTATGGTATACTGTAATAAAGACCTTTGCAAAACCTAGGAAAATAGCCCCAGTGAGTTTAACACTGTCCATGCCAGTCTGGAAAAACATTGGACTCACTGGACACACCCTGAGAATTTGGCCCTTTGTCCTGAGACTCGGGGTCAAAACCCTGAGCGTTTCCAGTTAAAGTTATCATACAGTGTATGTTCTGATATATTTTACATGAACGCAGCATTTAAAGGAGCAGTAAACTTTTTTTATGAAAAATATATATTGTAGAGATTTTCCTATTGAGTAAAATAAGGGTACTTCCACTGCCAAGAGATTTATATTTCCACAGTTATTACAGTTTAAACCCATGTTTTTTACATTAGCAGTGCCCTCTAGTGGTCAAATTCTAATTAGATTTCCTGTTAGATTCTAATGGAGAGGAAAGTCAGGAAACTCAGAGACATTCAGTTCTCCATAGAATGTGATAGAAACTGCCTGTCACTTCCTGTCAGTTAGAACTATCAGGAAGTAAACACAGTAAATTCACTTCCTGTCAGTTAGAACTATCAGGAAGTAAACACCGTAAATTCACTTCCTGTCAGTTAGAACTATCAGGAAGTAAACACAGTAAATTCAGTTCCTGATTATTTAAACTGCTCTACATTTTGAATAGAACATCTGACAGCAGTGGGAGTGACCTTGTTTTATTCAGCAGGAAATGCTCTATACAATATGTGTTTTCATAAAAAAAAGTTTACTGCTCCTTTAAGAAAGTGTCCCATTCACTATTTACAATATAATTTTGAAAGTAAAATATATCAGCTCCAAAATGTTATAGAATTGTGCATTTTTTTAAACATTAAAAATATTTGTTATTTTTTAGTCAATGTTTCAAAAAGTGGATGTGACTAAATAAGTCCGTCATTTTGTGAGAGGGTTAACGGTTGCACCTAATTCTGCAAAGCATTCAGCGCTCATCTCCATGTCTCCTGTTAATCATAGAACTATTCACCATCATCATTAGTATGTTTTTTGCATCAAAACATGTGCAGTTGCTAATAGTGATTACATTGATGGCTTTAAAAAAATGAATGTGCTGTTCAACGGTTAGTAATGTTTTTTTAATACAATCTAATATTGTAGATATTACAAAAATAAATTAACTGATGAAAGTCCCGTCTGTCAAACCTTTATAGTTTGAGAGATATACGCTGATAATGTGCCCCCTCCCTCCCCTTTCACAAACGTCAACCTCTATCTGACAGCAGGAGATCCTGGTCCCGTGACTGGCTGGTGGCTCTTCAGCAGAGCCGAAATAGCTCAATCTAAAAACAAATATTTCACTGGAAAGGTCTACAAAGCGTGCTTGCAAACCAGGCACACTTTGTAGACCATTCATATTTCAGCTCTGCTGAAGAGCCGCTGTTGAGTCACATGACTCGAATCTCCTTCTGTCAACTTTACAGATGACGTCTGTGAAAGGGGAGGGACGGGGGAATTTATCACCGTATATCTCTCAAACTATAAAGGTTTGAGAAACGGAACTTTCATCCGTTCGTTTATTTTTGTAACATCTACAATATAAGATTTTATTTAAATCAGACATTACTATCCCTTTCAGTGTCCTATTGTGTTATTCTTTGCATATGTGATATAATGTACTTGGGGGTCTAATGCAAGAACGTGGAGCATTCGCTATTTTATAAAAGACATAAATGAATGTACTGTATGAGATTAATCATTTTTTGATCCAAGAAACCTATTAACGCCTTGATACGGAATAGCACATGATCCTAAATTAAAGGATAGTAATGGTTAATTTTAAGTTGAAATAATATTGTAGACATTAAAAAAAGATTAACATCAATGTAAGTCTTATCTCTCAAACCTTTATGGTTTGAGAGATATAACTTGCTAAAGCTGCCTTTTCCTGGCTGTTTTACTCAAGTCTGACATCTAGCTGACAGCTGCAGATTACAGTCATTTGACCAGACAGAGGCTCTTCAGCAAAGCAGAAATCACGCTCTTTAGAAATAAATACTTCATTGGAACAGTGTACAAAGTGTGCTTGCAAGCCAGGCACGCTTTGTAGACCGTTCCAAATTAAGTATTTGTCTTTAGATATTGTTATATCGGCGCTGCTGAAGAGCCACATCTGGTCAAGTGACCAGAATCTGCTTCTGACAGCTTTACAGCTCGTCAAGCAGAAAGGGGAGGGACCAGAGAACTTTATTTTCCTATATCTCTCAAACCATAAGGGTTTGAGAGATACAAATAAGTACAAGTACTCTCTTTTAATTGTATATACCATATAGTTAATACTTTTTTCTGACATTACTACCCCTTTAACGGCATAGTTAGTCAAATGTATAAAAATGTGTGCTAATTACTTTGCTGAATAAGGCACAATTGCTAATCCTCTCATAAAACGTCAGATATTTTAGCCATGCCCACTTTTTGAAACGCATTCGCTAAAAAATCAGCAAACGTTCGCTAATTGAGAAAAAACATGCACAATTCAGTATCAATTTGGTGATAATCATTTTGCCATCAAAAGTACACTGGAAATAGCCACTGCGCACATTTGTTGCATACTGTCCTTGGTGTACTATGACATCATCAATAGTTTAGACCGTAATGTTAAACAGCGTACATCTTGCAATATTATGTGTACAGAGATATTACTGACTACTTCTCATGTCATATTCTGTGCTGAGTGTTCTGTGAAATTGTACACAGCTCGTTCTATGATTTGGAAACCGCATTATACCCTTACCACATCAATCTACGCACACAGCACCTGTAAACTGTAAAAACAATTCTTGCAAAAGATTGCAAGTAGCCTTCATAAAACTGCCTATGTATTTAACCCTTTGAGTCCCAGAGAGCTATTCAAGACTTTGAGTTAACAGAGAGTTAATGAATACATATCAAAAGGTAGCACTGAGAGATTAGAATTAGAGGCCCTTATTCAACAAAGGGGTGCGATACTAGAGGAAGCCGACTGCACTGTGAATACTGTCAGTTTTTTAAATGTAGCTTTTAACTCTTTGGGGTTTGTGCTCTGTGATAAATATGTGAAAAAGTGGATATGACTTCTCCAGGGTATCACTTCTTCAATTCCTGTGTTATTCTTTTTTGTAACACATTCGAAATGAAAGCAGGCAGACATGAACAGGGTAGTAACATTCAGAGGTACATTACAATGTAAGAAAAGAAAAAAACAAACACATTTATGTATGGGGAATGTGGCTGTACTAGAAAACGTTTAAGAAAAGTTCATGTCATGACATATAAAGTCCAGCAAACTGTTTAACTGAAGAGCGTGATTCGGAAAAGTAAAGCGGGGAGATGGAAGAGAAACGGGAAAAGGTGTAGGGGTTGGAAGAGGAGATGGGGTAAGAGAGAGGGTTTACTTTTGAAATGTCGCATGCATAAGAGCATGCAACATTTAGCCACTATAGCATGCAGGGTGGATATAAGGTTCGGAGTCTAGCAACGGGGGGCTCAATCCCAAAAACACAAAATCAGACCTCCTGTGAGTTATTTTATGTCAATTATAGGGTTAGTAATGTCTTACATGAATAAAAAGTAATATTGTAGGTAATCCAGAAAGAAATCGGTGCAAGTCCTATCTCTCAAACCTTTATGGTTTGAGAGAGAATGTTTTAAAGTTCTCCTCTCACTGATGTCAGCTGTAAAGTTGACAGAAGGAGATTTGTGTCAGCCAACTCGAAGCGGCTCTTCAGCAGAGCTGTGATACTGAAATCTAAAAAGAACTACTTCATTGGAAAGGTCTACAAAGTGTGCCTGGTATGCAAGCACACTTTGTAGACCATTCCAATGAAGTATTCCTTTTTAGATTTTCGGTATTTTGGCTCTGCTGAAGAGCTGCCTGTCGGTCCCCGGACCAGGATCTCCTGCTGTCAGCTTACAGCTGACGTCAGGGAAAGGGTAGGGAGAGGAGGACTTTAAAACTTTCTATCTCTCAAACCATAAAGGTTTGAGACATAGGACTTGCACCTATTTCCTCTTGGAATATCTACAATTTTACTTTTTATTCATATGAGACATTACTAACCCTTGTCTTTTCATCCTTGTAACCCTTTGAGTGCCAGAGAGCTACCCAACGCATTTCAGTGCAATGCGATGGATACCTCGCTGGCACTCACTGATTTCGGGCCAAACACATATGAATAATGCATTTTGCAGGGCTGCATGGAGGTCATTGCAATGCCTGTAGTAATCACTGCAGCCCTGTAAACTGGATTTTTCTTGTGTTTTCGGTTTGACCCTTGATTGCCAGCGGGGTATCCACGAATTGCAAAGCAATGCATTGGGTTCTTCTCTGGAACTCAAAGCGTTAAATGGATGAGGCAGCAACCTTAAAGGGGAACATTCACATAAAAAAATTTGGGTTTTAATCCATAAAACAAGGTTAGCTCTGTTTTTTTTTTGTTAGCCACTATAACTAGGTCGCTGGCTTCAAGAGTGCCATATAAGAATCTTGCACAAATCAAAAGGGCGAGATTCTTATGGCGCCTCGTAAATGTCACCACTGCCCGCACATTGCCTCTACCTTCATATTAATTAATGCCCTCATACTTTCATGAATTAATAATGTCAGCTCCTACGCAGTCTTTTATAGCTTGTTTGTGCCATCCAACCTGCACTCCGGCTGTGTGTCCTGGGCAATGAAAATTAAACGTTTTAAAAAACATCATGATGTATTCCCACACTGCGCCCACACAGAGGTCATTTTAACTTTCATTACAACCGGAGTGCAGGTTGGATGGCACCAACAAGTTATAAAAGACTGTGCGGGAGCTGATATGCATGAAGGTATGGGGGGCATTAATTAATATGAACGTATGCGGCAGTGCGGGCAGTGGTGATATTTTACGAGGCACCATAAGAATCTTGTCCTTTTTGATTCGTGCAAGATTCTTATATGGCGCTCTTGAAGCCAACAACCTACTTATAGTGGCTAAATGTCACACGCTTTTATGCGTGCGACATTTCAAAAGGATACCAGAGAGAGGGGGAGAGAAAAAGAGAGAGAAAGAGAGAGAGATGACAATGTCAGAAAAAATGATAGTAATGTCAGAAAAAAAGTATTAACTAAATGGTATATACAATTAAAAGATGGTACTTGCACTTATTTGTATCTCTCAAACCCTTATGGTTTGAGAGATATAGGAAAATAAAGTTCTCTGGTCCCTCCCCTCTTTGCTTGACGAGCTGTAAAGCTGTCAGAAGCAGATTCTGGTCATTTGACCAGATGTGGCTCTTCAGCAGTGCCGATATAACGATATCTCAGGACAAATACTTCATTTAGAACGGTCTACAAAGTGTGCCTGGCTTGCAAGCACACTTTGTAGACCGTTCCAATGAAGTATTTATTTCTAAATAGCGTGATTTCAGCTCTGCTGAAGAGCCTCTGTCTGATCAAATGACTGGAATCTGCAGCTGTCAGCTAGATGACAGACTTGAGTAAAACAGCCAGGAAAAGGTAACTTTAGCAAATTATATCTCTCAAACCATAAAGGTTTGAGAGATAAGACTTACATTGATGTTAATCTTTTTTTAATGTCTACAATATTAAATCAACTTAAAATTAACCATTCTTATCCCTTTAAGAGCATCCAAAGGCAAGGTAGTATAGCAGAAAGGGTACTATAGAAAATGTTAAAGGGATAGTAATACTTAAAATGTAAAAAAATATGTTGTGGGGTTTATCCCCCTGAGTAAAACAAGAGTACTCCCACTGCTGAAAGGTGTTTCATTCAAAAGTTATTAATTTTCAAAGTTGAATTTTTTAGGTGCAATATCACAGTGGCCTGAAATTGTACAGTGGCGCTGTTGCTACACGATCCTATGGACAGCTCTGGTCCCGGGACCATAAATCTCCATAGGATGGTGTAGCAACAGCGCCACTGTACAATGTCAGGCCACTGTGATATTGCACCTAAAAAAAAATCAACATTGAAAATGAATAACTTTTGAATGAAACACCTCTCAGCAGTGGGAGTACTCTTGTTTTACTCAGGGGGATAAACCCTACAACATATTTTTTTTTTACATTTTAAGTATTACTATCCCTTTAAGATAACAGGTAATAGTGAATACTTATGCAGCAGGAGTTTGTAGAAGTGATTGTTACAATGACAAAGAAGTGTTCTGGAAACATAAAGTAAAATTTTCTCTTTGGGTCACTGGAGTGTTAATAAATGGCTCTCACACCTCCCAGAAGACTAGGCCTTTCTTATGTTATTCTATAAAGCCTATGCACTAAGTCTAGTGGGAGAAATCTTAGTTTGTTGGTTCTATAGAATAGCATAGGAACTGGAGAAAATTATATCTCTTTAGAATTTATCTCCACTTTATCACCTCTTTATCACACCTTGGTGCATAACCCCCATTGAAGGTTAGAGAGGTCTCCAACGCATTACAAAAATCTAAGTTCAAAGGGGTCAAAGCCCCAGTT
Source organism: Rhinophrynus dorsalis (assembly GCA_037306005.1). NCBI lineage: Eukaryota > Metazoa > Chordata > Amphibia > Anura > Rhinophrynidae > Rhinophrynus > Rhinophrynus dorsalis. Next base: position 28,179,239 of record CM074719.1, read on the forward strand.
GAATCGGTAGAGATCTGGGACCTACGGTGCAGACTGTTTGCTCCAAAACGGAACCTCTCGAGCTTACTGATCACGTCCCAAAATGTGGAAGAATGAAACACAAGGTCACCTGCTGATCACTGTAGTTTAGACGGCCAGAAATAACGATAAAATAAAATAAATCTAGACTAGGTGTCTGTCGTAACCCTTAGAGTCCTAGAAAGGTATACAATGTGTTGGATACCTGTTTGGCATTCACAGAGTTAAATAGCGACAGATAAACGATGAGCCGTATTCTATTTGAAGGTTAAAGTAGAACCACAACTTTTTTTTTGTAACGCCAGTTACTGTCAGTATGTCATACGACCTCCAGACCCACCGTTATCTTTATATAGGAATATAATAATACAGTAGTATAGAATTGAACTGTATAGTGCAGGAGCCCAGTATTAAATTTATTTAGTGGAAATGGTCGATGGATTCTTTGTTTGGGACCAGGATGAAAAAGTGACCGACTGCTGGTATATTTTGATGTTACAGTAAACACGTAGGAAGGGATCTTCCATCCTCTGCGGAGGAACCCACTGATGTACCAATTATTTATATGTGTTCAGAGTAGCACACAGCCTTAAATACAAAAGGCAAAGACACACGCACACACATACATAAATATGTTTAAATTCTAGAGAGGAATCCACTGTATGGAATTTGGTTTGTCCAAGTATTTATTTGCGTTTGACTTTATATATCTGGTACCTGTCTTTTTATGTGTTTTTTCTAGTTAAACATGCGTGTATGTGTGTGCATGTATATGAGAGTGTATGTGTATGTCTGTACTTACGTGTACATGTGCCTGTGTGTATGTACATGTCTGTACTGTATTTATGTGTGTATGTAAGTGTTACATGTGTATCTATTTGTGCGTGTATGTGTGTATGTATTTGTGTGCCTATATGTGTGTACATGTGTATGCATTTTTGTGTGTACGTATGTATTTGTGTGTGTCTGTGTGTATCTATTTGTGTGTATGTGTGTATGTATTTGTGTGTGTCTGTGTGTATCTATTTGTGTGTATGTATTTGTGTGCGTACGTACGTATGTATTTGTGTGTGCATGTGTTTGAGTGTGTGTGTGTATGCATTTGTGTGTGTATGTGTGTGGAAGTGTGTATCTATTTGTGTGTGTACGTGTGTATGTATTTGTGTATGTGTGTATGTAGTTGTGTATGTGTGTGTGTACGTGTGTATCTATTTATGTGTGTATGTGTGAATCTATTTTTGTGTGTATGTATGTTTGTGTGTGTATATGTGTATGTGTGTGTACATGTGAGAGTGTGTGTGAATATCTGATTTGTGTGTGTATTTGTGTGTGTGTGGTTATCTCACACAAAGGCCAATTCCTTTTTTATAACTCTAAATTTACAGTAAAGTGCAGAAACAGATAGATAGCGCACTTTCACAACCACAAGCCGTATTCAGTGAGCTGCGCTATAGGGAATTGTAAAAAAATCATATAAATTTAAAGAGACATTCAACCTCCTTTTTGACTTCACCTATTTTGCAAGAGCAATCTTGTACATACATTTATACAATGTTGCAGTCTCCCACCGGTACTGATTGATCTGTATGCTGCAGAGATGGATTTTCTACAGTGTTTCACTATCTTTTTTACATTGTATATTTTTAACACTGTTGCACTATATAGATAATATATCTATATACATCTATATCTGTCTATCTATCTATCTATCTATCTATCTATCTATCTATCTATATATTTTATATATATATATATATATATATATATATATATATATATATATATATATATATATAATTCCCCATCGGGGACAAAATAGAGTAAAAAAAATATATATATATATATATACGTCAAGATGAAGAAGACAAAGCAAAAAAAAAAATGTATAGTGAAGTTCTTGTTACATATTATACACTTGCAGCATATGTAGACTTAAACCCAGTACAAATGGTTGATAAACGTTAGATTACGTAGGCATTATGTTGAATTCTTGAATATTTTTTTTTTAATCGCCTGTTGCCAAAAATTTACGTTTAAATTCCCCACTTCTGTATAGACTGCAGTTACCAACTCTATACCAGCATGTCTGTCACTCTTTCTCCGCTCCCCTCCCTCTATCCAGCCTCCTTCAATGACGGACGCTTTCTGTCTTTAGGCTGAAGCGATCTCATTGGCTAGATATCGATCTCTGCCAATGAGACCGCTCTGGCTTACAGACAGAAGCCTCCGGCATCAGAGGAGGCTGGGTAGAGGGAGGGGAGTGGAGGAAGAGTGACAGACATGCGGGTATAGAGCTGTACCCACCCGCAGTCTATACGGAAGTACAGACTTTAAACATTAATTTTTGGCAACAGACAATTAAAAAAAATATATTCAAGAATTCCACCTAATGCCTAGGTAATCTAACGTTTAACAACCATTTGTACTGAGGTGATAGATCCCCTTTAAATAATAGAGATGTCTCCAGCCATCTAGCACACAAGGAGTTAATTACATGTTATGCATCAGACATGTCACCAGATAGCTTTATCCTGCTGCCTGATTTCTTCCGCAATAAGTTCTATTGTGAAATATGTGAAATATGTCCCTGTGCATTCTATCAAGCTTTGGATTTTAAGGGGTTAATAGCATGCAGGGTGGATATAAGGTTCGGGGGGCTCAATCCCAAAAACACAAAAACAGATATCCTGTGAGTTATTTTATGTCAATTATAGGGTTAGTAATGTCTTACATGAATAAAAAGTAATATTTTAGATAATGTAGATAATCCAAAAAGAAATTGATCGGTGCAAGTCCTATCTCTCAAACCTTTATGGTTTGAGAGAGAACATGTTTTAAATTTCTCCCTTCACTGATGTCAGCTGTAAAGTTGACAGAAGGAGATTTGTGTCAGCCAACTCGAGGCGGCTCTTCAGCAGAGCTGTGATGCCGAAATCTAAAAAGAATTACTTCATTGGAAAGGTCTACAAAGTGTGCCTGGTTTGCAAGCACACTTTGTAGACCATTCCAATGAAGTATTCCTTTTTAGATTTCAGTATTTCGGCTCTGCTGAAGAGCCGCCTGTCAGTCCCCGGACCAGGATCTCCTGCTGTCAGTTTACAGCTGACGTCAGGGAAAGGGTAGGGAGAGGAGGACTTTAAAACTTTCTATCTCTCAAACCATAAAGGTTTGAGACATAGAACTTACACCGATTTCCTCTATTACTTTTTATTCATGTAAGACATTACTAACCTTTATCTTCTCATCCTTGTAACCCTTTGAGTGCCAGAGAGCTACCCAACGCATTTCAACGCAATGCGATGGATACCTCGCTGGCACTCACTGATTTCAGGCCAAACACATATGACTAATGCATTTTTCAGGGCTGCATGGAGGCCATTGCAATGCCTGTAGTAATCACTGCAGCCCTGTAAACTGGATTTTTCTTGTGTTTTCGATTTGACCCTTGATTGCCAGCGGGGTATCCACGAATTGCAAAGCAATGCATTGGGTTCTTCTCTGGAACTCAAAGAGTTAAATGGATGAGGCAGCAACCATAAAAAAAAAATGAGCATGGGTTTTAATCCATAAAACAAGGTTAGCTGTTTTTTTTTTTTCTTTTCTTTTAACCCCTTAGTGACTGGCTGCAAGCACGCGGCCAGCACTTAACGCCCGCTGAACATTTTTTTTCATTTTGTTAAACGACTTCCGGGACGTCCATATACGTCCTCTCCCCACCTGGGACATCCGCTCGGGACGTACATGTACGTCCTCGGGCGGTAAGGGGTTAACTTACCTATGAGTGGAGATATTAAGTCATATCTTTGGGAACTTCCACGTTCTGCTGCACCCTGTATATGGCGCACAATGCCGCACGACTTCCCACCTCCACCCAGCTGCTCCAGGAATTGCGATCACGCTTCCCTTCGTAGCTGTATTTATGTGGCTAACATTACAGCAACCTCCGTTTACCATGTCACTGAGCTTGCAACCTCAGTAGCATGGTAAACGGAGGTTGCTGTAATGTTAGCCCACGTAACTACAGCTACGAAGGGAAGCGTGGACGCTCTCCCTGGGGCAGATGGGAGGGAGGTGGGAAGTCCTGCGGCGTCTATGTTAGAACATAAGTAGTGTTGAGCGAGCGTGCTCGGCCGATGCTCGGATCGGCTCGAGCATCGCTCTGCTCGGCACATGGCGGTACTCGTCGAGTACCGCCATGTGCTCGCCCGCCATGTTCGGGTGGCGGGGATCTGTGCCGGAGGAGGCACAGATCTGAAGACGCTCCGCTGGACCACCAGGGACTGGAGGTACGGGGGCATTGCGGAGATGAAGGGGGACAGTGTGGAGATGAAGGGGGACATTGTGGAAGAGGGGCATAGAGGAGACGAAGGGGGACATTGTGGAAGAGGGGCATAGCGGAGATGAAGGGGGACATTGTGGAAGAGGGGCATAGCGGAGATGAAGGGGGACATTGTGGAAGAGGGGCATAGAGTCTATGCCCCTCTTCCACAATGTCCCCCTTCATCTCCGCTATGCCCCTCTTCCACAATGTCCCCCTTCATCTCCGCTATGCCCCTCTTCCACAATGTCCCCCTTCATCTCCGCTATGCCCCTCTTCCACAATGTCCCCCTTCCTCTCCTATGCCATAGAGGAGATGAAGGGGGACATTGTGGAAGAGGGGCATAGCGGAGATGAAGGGGGACATTGTGGAAGAGGGGCATAGAGGAGATGAAGGGGGACATTGCGGAGATGAAGGGGGACATTGTGGAGATGAAGGGGGGCATTGACCAGGCACCCTCCTCTCATCAGAGCAGGGGGTGCCTGGTGTAATGCTTGTGTCGCCCCATTCTATTCAATGGGGCTCGGGTGCTCGGCCGAGCACTCGAGCCTCAGGGGGTGCTCGGTCAGAGCACCCGAGCATCGGGGTGCTCGCTCAACACTAAACATAAGTGCAGCTGACATTATTCCTCATAGTTGTTGGACCATGTAGAGCATTTTTACATTTCAGTATGATGTGTAGTTCAAGAATAATTAAATTATAAAGTGACCCCATCCCTTTTACTTATGTAAAGCTACTCTCCTCTGAGCAGCAAGACAGTCAGGATGGATCGCAAAGAGGGACAATCTTCTGTGAGCATAAGGATAAACCTGCCCTTCTTCATCAAGGGGACCAGGGTTTTCATTCATGCACTGCGAGATTCTCATGTCGCCATTTTAACCATGGTGACATTGTTATTACGTCATATGGACACACAACATTTTGTATGCCACTTTTTAAACGGATACCCTAGGTTAGAACAGGTAGGAATATATCAGCTAGAAGCTACATCCCCAAGAACTTTAATGGTTAATATTTCAAATAGTTCAAAGGTCAGCCCAGTCTGAAAGTTCTGAAGCATGTTTATCATTACAGGTCATATCCTATATAATAATTCGTTATTTCGTGTGTAACGCCGCGACATGCGCAGTAGACACTGCTGCGCGTGCTGCAGTCATGCGCAGTAGAGACTACCCGCGCCGCGGCTGATACAGAGCCGGGTGGCAGTGGCACTGTGGCCCGTGTAGCGGGCTGTTCAACTAGTTGTAATATAAAGATGATGGGTAAGCAGAAAAAGTGTGAACTTGCTCATAAACACCACATTCTATAACAGCTTGACCACAGAGAGAACGGAAGGAAATATATAACTACAGTGTTTATACATTTAACTCATGTCCACCTGAAAGGTCTAGATTTTCTATTAATGGGACCATTTCTTTTAAAAACAAATATGATGATTTTGAAAGCGCTTTTCAAAGCCATCTATGTACTGTATTATCCATATTTTATTTAGAATACTAGTTTTTGAGTTATTAATGTTTATGGATGATGGTAATTAAAGCATGCCGTGCAGACACTTCCTCTTTAGCCCTACATTACTTCCCCGCTTACTGACTGCTAGAGCCTTATTCATCAGGTTGCAGCTGTGCAATTCTAGAGAAAACCAACTGCTCCCCTGTAAATTTTGTTAAATGTTATTCATTTTAATGATGATTTGAACACCCTGAATGCTACAGAGGTTTCAAGAACACTGCGATGTGAATCAAATATTGGACTCTTTCAGTTAATGTAATGATAATATGTTTTCTTCCCTTTGATAAAGCTTTTTACTCATCCCCAACACACTGCGGCTGCACTAAGTTTTTATGTAATAAGAACTACACATATAAGGCTTGTTACCCATCCCCAACACACTGAGGATGTACTAAGTGTTTATATACTAAGAACTACACACATAAGGCCTGTACCCATCCCCAACACACTGAGGATGTACTAAGTGTTTATATACTAAGAACTACACACATAAGACCAACACACTGAGGATGTACTAAGTGTTTATATACTAAGAACTACACATATAAGACCAACACACTGAGGATGTACTAAGTGTTTATGTACTAAGAACTACACACATAAGACCAACACACTGAGGATGTACTAAGTGTTTATGTACTAAGAACTACACACATAAGACCAACACACTGAGGATGTACTAAGTGTTTATGTACTAAGAACTACACATATAAGGCTTGTTACCCATCCCCAACACACTGAGGATGTACTAAGTGTTTATGTACTAAGAACCACACGCATAAGACCAACACACTGAGGATGTACTAAGTGTTTATGTACTAAGAATCACACGCATAAGACCAACACACTGAGGATGTACTAAGTGTTTATGTACTAAGAACCACACGCATAAGACCAACACACTGAGGATGTACTAAGTGTTTATGTACTAAGAACTACACATATAAGGCCTGTACCCATCCCCAACACACTGAGAATGTACTAAGTGTTTATGTACTAAGAACTACACGCATAAGACCGACACACTGAGGATGTACTAAGTGTTTATGTACTAAGAACTACACATATAAGGCCTGTACCCATCCCCAACACACTGAGAATGTACTAAGTGTTTATGTACTAAGAACTACACGCGTAAGACCAACACACTGAGGATGTACTAAGTGTTTATGTACTAAGAACTACACGCATAAGACCAACACACTGAGGATGTACTAAGTGTTTATGTACTAAGAACTACACATATAAGGCCTGTACCCATCCCCAACACACTGAGAATGTACTAAGTGTTTATGTACTAAGAACTACACGCATAAGACCAACACACTGAGGATGTACTAAGTGTTTATATACTAAGAACTACACACATAAGACTGACACACTGAGGATGTACTAAGTGTTTATATACTAAGAACTACACACATAAGGCCTGTACCCATCCCCAACACACTGAGGATGTACTAAGTGTTTATGTACTAAGAACTACACACATAAGGCCTGTACCCATCCCCAACACACTGAGGATGTACTAAGTGTTTATGTACTAAGAACCACACGCATAAGACCAACACACTGAGGATGTACTAAGTGTTTATGTACTAAGAACCACACACATAAGACCAACACACTGAGGATGTACTAAGTGTTTATATACTAAGAACTACACACATAAGACCAACACACTGAGGATGTACTAAGTGTTTATATACTAAGAACTACACACATAAGACCAACACACTGAGGATGTACTAAGTGTTTATGTACTAAGAACTACACATATAAGGCTTGTTACCCATCCCCAACACACTGAGGATGTACTAAGTGTTTATGTACTAAGAACCACACGCATAAGACCAACACACTGAGGATGTACTAAGTGTTTATGTACTAAGAATCACACGCATAAGACCAACACACTGAGGATGTACTAAGTGTTTATGTACTAAGAACCACACGCATAAGACCAACACACTGAGGATGTACTAAGTGTTTATGTACTAAGAACTACACATATAAGGCCTGTACCCATCCCCAACACACTGAGAATGTACTAAGTGTTTATGTACTAAGAACTACACGAATAAGACCGACACACTGAGGATGTACTAAGTGTTTATGTACTAAGAACTACACATATAAGGCCTGTACCCATCCCCAACACACTGAGAATGTACTAAGTGTTTATGTACTAAGAACTACACGCATAAGACCAACACACTGAGGATGTACTAAGTGTTTATGTACTAAGAACTACACGCATAAGACCAACACACTGAGGATGTACTAAGTGTTTATGTACTAAGAACTACACATATAAGGCCTGTACCCATCCCCAACACACTGAGAATGTACTAAGTGTTTATGTACTAAGAACTACACGCATAAGACCAACACACTGAGGATGTACTAAGTGTTTATATACTAAGAACTACACACATAAGACTGACACACTGAGGATGTACTAAGTGTTTATATACTAAGAACTACACACATAAGGCCTGTACCCATCCCCAACACACTGAGGATGTACTAAGTGTTTATGTACTAAGAACTACACACATAAGGCCTGTACCCATCCCCAACACACTGAGGATGTACTAAGTGTTTATGTACTAAGAACTACACACATAAGACCAACACACTGAGGATGTACTAAGTGTTTATGTACTAAGAACCACACGCATAAGACCAACACACTGAGGATGTACTAAGTGTTTATGTACTAAGAACCACACACATAAGACCAACACACTGAGGATGTACTAAGTGTTTATATACTAAGAACTACACACATAAGACCGACACACTGAGGATGTACTAAGTGTTTATATACTAAGAACTACACACATAAGACCAACACACTGAGGATGTACTAAGTGTTTATATACTAAGAACTACACACATAAGACCGACACACTGAGGATGTACTAAGTGTTTATATACTAAGAACTACACACATAAGACCGACACACTGAGGATGTACTAAATGTTTGTGTACTAAGAACTACACACATAAGACCGACACACTGAGGATGTACTAAATGTTTATATACTAAGAACTACACACATAAGACCGACACACTGAGGATGTACTAAGTGTTTATATACTAAGAACTACACACATAAGACCGACACACTGAGGATGTACTAAGTGTTTATATACTAAGAACTACACACATAAGACCAACACACTGAGGATGTACTAAATGTTTGTGTACTAAGAACTACACACATAAGACCGACACACTGAGGATGTACTAAGTGTTTATATACTAAGAACTACACACATAAGACCGACACACTGAGGATGTACTAAGTGTTTATATACTAAGAACTACACACATAAGACCGACACACTGAGGATGTACTAAGTGTTTATATACTAAGAACTACACACATAAGACCGACACACTGAGGATGTACTAAGTGTTTATATACTAAGAACCACACATATAAGGCTTGTTACCCATCCCCAACACACTGAGGATGTACTAAGTGTTTATGTACTAAGATCTATACACATAAGACCAACACACTGAGGATGTACTAAGTGTTTATATACTAAGAACCACACATATAAGGCTTGTTACCCATCCCTAACACACTGAGGATGTACTAAGTGTTTATGTACTAAGATCTATACACATAAGACCAACACACTGAGGATGTACTAAGTGTTTATATACTAAGAACTACACACATAAGACCAACACACTGAGGATGTACTAAGTGTTTATATACTAAGAACTACACACATAAGACCAACACACTGAGGATGTACTAAATGTTTATGTACTAAGAACTACACATATAAGGCTTGTTACCCATCCCCAACACACTGAGGATGTACTAAGTGTTTATGTACTAAGATCTATACACATGAGGCTCGTACCCATCGCCAACACACTGAGGATGTACTAAGTGTTTATGTACTAAGATCTATACACATAAGGCCTGTACCCATCCCCAACACACTGAGGATGTACTAAGTGTTTATATACTAAGAACTACACAGCACACATAAGACCAACACACTGAGGATGTACTAAGTGTTTATGTACTAAGAACTACACATATAAGACCAACACACTGAGGATGTACTAAGTGTTTATATACTAAGAACTACACATATAAGACCAACACACTGAGGATGTACTAAGTGTTTATGTACTAAGAACCACACGCATAAGACCAACACACTGAGGATGTACTAAGTGTTTATGTACTAAGAACTACACACATAAGACCGACACACTGAGGATGTACTAAGTGTTTATGTACTAAGATCTATACACATAAGACCGACACACTGAGGATGTACTAAGTGTTTATATACTAAGATCTATACACATAAGACCAACACACTGAGGATGTACTAAGTGTTTATATACTAAGAACTACACACATAAGACCAACACACTGAGGATGTACTAAGTGTTTATATACTAAGAACTACACACATAAGACCAACACACTGAGGATGTACTAAGTGTTTATGTACTAAGAACCACACGCATAAGACCAACACACTGAGGATGTACTAAGTGTTTATGTACTAAGAACTACACACATAAGACCAACACACTGAGGATGTACTAAATGTTTATGTACTAAGAACTACACATATAAGGCTTGTTACCCATCCCCAACACACTGAGGATGTACTAAGTGTTTATGTACTAAGATCTATACACATGAGGCTCGTACCCATCGCCAACACACTGAGGATGTACTAAGTGTTTATGTACTAAGAACTACACGCATAAGGCTTTTTACCCATCCCTAACACACTGAGGATGTTGGAGTTCCAGACCTATAGATTGTGTGTTATGGGGTTAACACTTTGAATTGGATTTCCCTCTTACAGACAATCTTAAATTAGGGCTGCTATTTAACTCTTTGAGTGCCAGAGGGGTGCGCAAAGCAATACTATACTATAACAGAATATGGAGAACTGTTGTCAGTGACTCTCCTCTCTCATAGAATACAACAGAATAGCTGTCTGAAATTTGGCCATAGAGGGCACTGTTACTGTAAGAGAACAACAGTTTAAAATGTAACAACTCTGTAAAGGCAGTGGGAGTACCCTTGTTTTACTTAGCAGGAAAAGCCCTGCAATATATATATATTTTTTTTTGTAAAAAATGTCACTGCTTCTTTCATATGGTTTCTCACTAAGCAGAAAAGAAAAATAGAGCTTTAGTTATGATTACATCAACAGAAGTTCAGTGTTTTACTGATCTGAGGCACAATCAGACAGAGTATTGGAGATGCTATTCTCAGTATGACAGACCAAAACATGATTTTACATTGTTACATAGATATGGAAGACTACCACCTAAAATGTATCTGGTATTATATGGACTTAAATACCCTGTACGCCATGCTATCATATGTACAAATTATATTTGTCTTCAGAGTCTTAAAATACAGGTTTTCTTATACTCTGTGGGGACGGACATTCCTACCTTTTCCAATGCTTCCTGACTCCCATTACCATAGCAATGTTGATAGGTGTCTCATACATGAAAGTGCTGTATTGTCTGTAAATTGGCTGAGATACACTAACAGATTTTATGAATACAAAACAGTGGGTACTAATAAACATACCTGGGAACTTTTTCTGGTGGAATCCCCTGAGAGGGGAGTCCTGTGGTGCCGCAGGGGAAGATAAATGATGCAATTCACGTCAAAAAGGGGCGGGGGATTAATTGAAAGATATAGGCTGGGGAAGGAGGAGAAGAGGGCGGGGAGAGGGAGGAACAGGCTGGGGAAGGAGGTGAAGTGGGTGGGGAGTGGGAGGAACAGGCTGGGGAAGGAGGAGAAGTGGGCGGGGAGTGGGAGAAATAGGCTGGGGAAGGAGGAAAAGTGGGCGGGGAGTGGGAGGAACAGACTGGGGAAGGAGGAGAAGTGGGCGGGGGGTGGGAGGAACAGACTGGGAAGGAACAGAAGTGGGCAGAGTTTCATTAAAAACTTTCCACATCCAGAGAATCAGCCTCTGCCCCGGAGACCTGGCAATTACCAGAAAAATCAGTGTCTACGGGGCAAATCCGGAGAGTTCCCAACTATGCTAAAAAATAAACTGCCTTAGTTCTCATCTCTGATTACAAACAGCACAAAAAAAAATAACCAAATGGCGCATATTTAGGACAGTCATGGATAAAGCCTAAGTACTTACAGCCATCTTGGGACATGTAATAGTGCTGATCTCCTTATTAGTAATCATGCAATTGGACTGCATGGGGCCCTTATAGTGCTTTAGGAAAGCTCAAGTCTAAACTCTTCTAGTTAGGGGTGTGCAAAGTTGTCCCCAAGTGTCACATACAGGCCAGGATTTGACTATATGCCTGATTACGGGCTCAGTTGTTCATCAGTGGCTCATTCATTCTTATTGTTCCACGGTGCTTGAGATGGAATATTCTTAAAGAAAAATTATAAATTAATGTGGAAAACATACTATGTCAGCCTTTACCGCCTGGCTACAAAAAGAGTACACCCAAAGCTAGGAGATGATTAATTCAAAGGTTATTATAGTGCAAACTTGCATTTTTTTGGGTGCAATACTTTTATGGTCCGGCATTGTAGGCGCTATTTCTACAGCAGTCTATGGGAAGGCTGGCTACAAGTGGGGCTGGGTAGAGGCAGATGCAATGTGTTGGATACCTCTCTGGCATTCAAAGGGTTAATGGCATTGTATAAATGAGGAAATACATACTAACATATCCCCCGCGGTAGGCGATCGGGCGATAGGAATACAAGAGTGGATCAAGCACAAGCCTCATGCATTTAAATTGAGACTGGATGCATTTCTCCTGGGAAATCACTGCAAAAGTTCATATGACTGCAGCCGAACCTATAAAAGGATGCCTTTGAGGGAAATGTTTTTCTTTTGGGAGGGGTTGAATTTCCCAGAGGTAACGAAGATGGGACTTTATTTGTACCCCCTAGACAGAGCAGTTGTAATTGTAATTTGTAAACAATGGGCAAGCTTTTAGAGGTCAGCCTCCGGTCTCCAGGGACAGACTCACTCAGTGAACCTCAGATTAATACGATTTATTTTTTATGAGGAGTTTCTAGTGAATGCTACAGTGTGGTGCACGACATTGTTGGTTTCTTTTAATAGACCCCATAATAACATGCTGTGTAGGCACCTAGGGCAGAAAAGTCTTTCTTAAAAAAACACACGCCTCCTAATAATATACATTCACTTATCTTAACCCTTTGTGTGCCGGAGTGCGTTGCGTATCCCCTCTGACACGCAAAGGTTTCATCTGGGCAGAAAATGCTAACGGGCACTTATAAATAAATATTACTTGGATTGGTTACCCAAAATTATTTAGGACTGAATATCATGCGCGTGGAGGTAGACATATATTCTTGTGCAGGATTCAAGGACCCCCAAGATACTTTCACTGATGGCTTCCTAAGAAAACTTTATTGCCAGAAATTTGGGGTAATTAAATCCCATCTGCATCTACTAATGTATATTTAGCACTAGCTAGCGAACTGTGTGGTGTTGCCAGTGCAGTTGGGCACGCTGTGCATGTCAGGAATCCAGTGAATTGCTGTAGCGGCAAGTCTTGCTGCAGCAATTTTCAAAGGGATGATTGGGAGGTGAAAATCGCAAAACTTGAATCACTGCGTGCGGCCAGTCTCCGCTCCCATGCTGCCCCAGGGTGGGGCGAACAGCAAACCAGAAACCACTTGGAATTTTATATCAGTACTCATTAAATAGATAGTAATGTTATCATAAAAAGTCAAATCTGATTCTGCATTATACTTTTTTTTTAAAAATGTTCTGTACCTTTGTAATTGTCCGTATCGATGCAGTCGACTTGTAATTTTATTTTAAAGTTTCTGCCTCCTGCCCTTTTTCCCTGCATCACGCATCACTCAGGCCACTAAGGATGGATCGCAATGAAGGACAATATTGTGTCAGCATAAGGAAAACCCTGCTCCGTTTCGTCAAGGGGTACAGGGTTTTCCTTATACTGACAGACACAATATTGTCCCTCAAGCGACTGGATTTCAGATCTGAAGGGAGTCAGCATGACATAGAGAAAAGGGGCAGAGGGGGAAACTTCAAAATAAAATTAAAAGACGACTGCACCGATATAGACATGGTGGCCCTCCCCTTCACCATAGTGAACAGGATCGCCCCTCTCCTTCACCACGACAAACAGCGTTGCACCTCCCCTTCTCTACTGTGAGAGTTAGTGCCAAAAGCCTCATCACTTCCTAATAAAAAATAAATCAGACATTGTGGGTGACATCAGGACCCCTCCTGATGCCCCCAGCTGACGCAGCTGAGAGATCAATAGAGGCAACACAGGGGAGCAAGAGGGCAGAATCAAGAAACTCTTTCATGTCAGTGAGGGAAAGCCTCAATGCTTTGGATACCTTTCTGCCACTCAAACTGCGACAACTTCTAGTACAGATAAAAGCCAGACCTCACTTTTAACCAGGGACATGTGAAAACTGCATAAAACAGGGCTGCTTTGATTTCAGTGCAGCCCTAAAATATACATATTTTCTATGTATCCCCAGCTACAGGTGAAGTCTGGTAGTGCTGAGTACAAACAAGGCGACACCAATGCTGTCAGATTTTTCAAACCTGTTTGTTTTAATTAAGTTGCCGTTCTCTCTTGTGGCCACCAGCTGGGGCTGTTACTGTCACTTACCAAGGAGAGATGTGGTCTATGACTAAAGCTCTCCCATAAAGTACATTATAAAGAAAAAAATCAGTTTGCCTTTTGGACACTAGTAGGTGCTGTTGCTAAACGTTTAATGTAAAGAGAATGAGCTGTAATATTTATGTATGATTCCTTTAACCCTCTGAGTGCTAGAGCACACCCCCTTGGGCATGCAGAGGGTTAAATTGTTTTAGTTTTCCTGTAATCCTGTTAACTTGAATTGAGCAACATAGTTGATGGAATAAATAAAAACAATGTCAGGGTAGAAGAATTGTACCCCTTATAGCAAAGTAAAATTCCAATGAATCTTAGTAGAATTCATTTACTTTGATAAATAGGGTGGCGTTTTGCCCTTCCATCCTGATAATTTGACGTTCTGGGAATATGACTAAATATGATTACTTTGTCAGCGAGGTGCATTTGATTGATGCTTCACCTTTACCCTCCAGGGTCTTTCTTAAGGTGAACTTAAAATATATCCATTTTGTTAAAGAAATTCTGATACAGATATTTAATCTTTTTTTTTTTACATGATTAACACAGCACTAGTTCAGGGATTTTTTTCTTATAAGTTTAACCCCTTTTACTGCCCAAATTGCCAGTAGTGCATTGCTGTGATCTGTTTGTCCAACCAGCAATAAAATGGCTAAATATTAATAACTAGTGTAAAAGCCCGTGTAAATGCATTGCGTACCCCTCTGGCACTCAGAGGGTTAAGCTGCCACTACCTCACTGCTGGACCCGATGCAGTCTTGCGTCGCATCTCTTACGCGATGCAATCATGTGGAGACTTCAGTCTCTGCTGCACATGACGGCTTCTGACAAACATCCTAATGAATTATTATATAGGATAAGAATATTAATATAATAATGACATTTATTGTCAAGCTTACACCAGCGATTGAATTTCAGTTTCTGGTCAGTTACCAAAGCTCTCCATAGACAGCAATAACAACAGTGCCCCTAGAATAGAACGGCCAGAAACATTACAGCGCTCATCCTGTCACAAAAAGGTGAATTTGCTGTATAACTCTACAAAATGTGTATTTTTTCCCCATAATAAGTATGAAATCTCTTTAACCCTTTGAATGCCAGAGACGCATGCAACGCATTCCAATGCAACGCACTAGTTAACTCTCAGGCACTCAAATAGTTACAGGTATGTAGCGCCTTCACATTTTCATGTTTAATTTTGCCTTTGAAATGGGGGGGGGGGGGTAGAAATCCTAAAACCCTTATAATAGGGGTAGGCTACCTTAGGCTGTCCAGCTGTTGGAAATTAAAACTTCCATCATCCTAGCTAGGAAACCGCTGGACAGCTTAAGAGCCACAGTTTTCCTAATCTTGCCTTAAAAGCTGGAGAGCTGGAGATGATCAATGAACTAGTGGGTCTTTTATTTTTTGGGGGATTCCAAAACTTGTCCTGTTAGTGTGTCCCAATACCTGGACTTCGAAAGCACTCAGATAAACCATATTAGTAGAGGCCAACCTCTGTCTCCCCAGCTAGGGTGACCACATGTCCCGGAATGCCCGGGACTGTCCCACGTCCCACGTCCTGGGTCCCCCCCCCCCCACCGGGACAACAATTAGCGGAATAATTTGGTGCTATGTAAATAAAGAGTAGGAAGAATTGGGTTCCATAGAATTACATAGTAACTGGAGAGATTATCACACCTTTATCACATACCCCTGGACTTGTAAGAGAGGAAACCCCAGAAAGTCACAGGTTGACAGACGCTGATATACATCAACCATTTTTTTTCTATTCTATGGACAGAATTTAATTAAATCCCACATGGAAATCATAGGGTAAATAGTTCTGAATGGGCCTTATTTATCAGGGTAAAGAGGTGCAATTTTGGAGCATGCCAACTTTCCCAGCTGGGGTAAAAATTTACAATGCGGTGGAGACCTCCCTACTTTTCCGGGGTTCAAACACCCTATATAAATTAATGGGAATTTTCATTTCTGCCTTCCCCCCCAGAATTACTCCATTTTACATTGTGCCTTTGTCCCGAAGAATGTAAAGAACAAGGGTTTATAGTTTAATCCTTTAAAGTGGAACTATAACACGAATTAAAGTTACCATCAAACAATAATTCACATAACGATAAGCATATCCATACTAGTTTTATCCGGAATAAGTCCCGCGTTATTGACAAATCCAACTCGTTCTGAGGCGGTCAGGCAGACATCAGTGCAGACATCTTGCCAATGAAAAATCTGCGCCCCTGTGCTGTCAGTTCCGGTGTCCTCTAGGAGGAGTTGCATTGTACCTTAAAGGGATAGTAATGCTAGAAAAAAAGTATTAACTATATGGTAGATACAATTAAAAGAGTACTTGCACTTATTCCTATCTCTCAGATCGTTATGGTTTGAGAGATATAGGAAAATAAAATTCTCCGCTCCCTCCCCTTTCTGCCTGACAAGCTGTAAAGCTGTCAGAAGCAGATTCTGGTTCCTGGATCAGACGGCGGCTCTTCAGCAGCGATGACATAGAGATACCTAAAAATAAATACTTCATCAGAACGGTCTACAATGTGTGTCTGGTTTGCAAGCACACATTGTAGACCATTCCGATGAAGTATTTATCTTTAGATATCGTTATGTCGGCTCTGCTGAAGAGCCGCATCTGGTCAAGTGACCAGAATCTGCTTCTGACAGCTTTACAGCTCGTCAAGCAGAAAGGGGAGGGAGCGGAGAAATTTATTTTCCTATATCTCTCAAACCATAAGGGTTTGAGAGATACGAATATGTGCAAGTACTTTTCTGACATTACTGTCCCTTTAAGGTGTAGGGAGCGACTGACAGCGCAGGCACACAGATGCCTCTACAGCAAGATGCCTGCCTGTGCGTCTGGGAACGAGTTGGATTTTTCAATAACACTGGACTTATTTCAGATAATATTAGAATGGATATTCGTATCACTATGTGCATGATTAGTTGGGGGTAACTTTAATTTGGGTGATAGTTCTGCTTTAACCCTTTGAGTGCCAGAGGGGTGCATAATGTGTTGCTACCCCACTGACACTCAAAGGGTTAAGGATCAGAGGAGTGCACAAGGCTGGCATAAATGGTAGGCTGATCAGAGCTCATCTTTAACCAGAGACACATATGAAAAATTCATAATGCAGGGCTGCTTTGACATTAATGTAGCTCTAAAGAATGCACATTTTGTTTTTGTTTGTGTCTAGTTCACCCTTTGAGTGCCAGAGGGGGTACGCAATGCATTACTTTCATGTTTGTTATTGATACATTTCCAGTAATAAAACTGACTTCTTCTTGGGTAGAATTTCATTGCTTGGAAACCCCATGATTAGAGAAATCTTTGCCTCAGTCGGGTGGGTGGCCCTGCTTGGAATCTGCACCCCCAAGCAATTTCACTTGACATTTTATGTTTTTTATTATATATTGTTTTGAAACACATGATTGCCGTTTTCCTCAGCAAAGTGGAAAGTGTGACTTTTAGTGCATTGTGCACAAATATTGACAAAACAAAGCTTACTCCCACCCACTTTAAAAGTATAGTAATGTTTTATATGGAAAATATATAATATGGGGGTTTTATCGCTGAGTAATAGCTCAAACTTAATTGATTTATTTTTTTCTTTAATGAAAAAAATTCTATAAATGTGACCACTAGTTGGTGCTGTTTCATTAGCTCCTGTCATTGGCTATAAAGCTGAAATAGAGAAGCATTGTCTTGAGCTGTTATAACATTTGAATAAACAATCTTCCAGCAGGGGGAAGGAAACATTCAGTATAAGAAAAAGATAAGTAAAATACATTTTCAATAAAATACAAGTGATTTAGAAAAATGGTGATTAATTGACATATTTTGGGGTCCTTCTTCTTCCAATCCTCGGGAGATCCAAATGACGTGTTTTGTGTCATAAAGTGGGTGGGACATGGTAATATATATATATATATATATATAATTATATCTGTTTCTGGTTCTCTGTCTGCCCTGCTCTGGGACGGCAGGGTGGCGCAGATCTGCGGCAGACATTGAATCAGGAGAGTGGGCGGGGGGAGAAGCCTCCCTGGCCAATCCTATAAGAATCGCTACACTGAATCTCTCTGATGATGTGGCCCAGCAGGTCCCTGAACTGCATGGCATTTCAAATCGTACGGGCAACTCCGTGCACCATTCGCTAGTTAAGTATAAAAATCAGAGTCTCCAGGTCAGAGCCAGAGAGTTCAACTTTCAGTGGACCTAAAAGTGGAACTATCACTCCAATTAAAGTGCACCCCAAATAATTATTCATAAAGCGATACCCATAGAAATACTAGTATTACACATAACTAGTTACAAAGCCAGTGTACACAGGCTGATCCGGAGCAGGGAGCTCCAGAAGGCTCACAGCCTGACTCTGCTGCCTGGCTCCCAGGCAGCAGCGGAGGAGCTGGGTGACAGTTTGTCACCCAGCCGCCTCCGCTGCTGCCCCGGAGCCGGGAGCACAGACAGGCTGTCAGCCTTCTGGAGCTCTCTGCTCCAGATCAGCCAATTCTGCGAGTCCCCACTGTGCATGTGTGGTTATGCACACAGTGAGCGACGCATTCTAGGACCCTATGTTATAGGATAAGTCCAGTGTTATTAAGAAATCCAATTTGATCCAACATGCATAGGCAGGCATCAGCGCAGACATCTTGCCTTAGAGACATCTGTGCACCAATCTTGGATTGGTGAGGAGGCGTTGCATTGTACCTTAAGGTACAGGAAGTGACTGATGGCGCAGGCGCACAGATGCCTCTACAGCAAGAAACCTGCCCGTCAGTCTCTGAACAATAATGCTACACTTATTCAGGATCATACAAGTATTGGCATGCATATTGCTATATGAATAATTATTTGGGGGGCACTTTAAAGGGGATCTATCACCCCTATACATGTTTGTTTAAAAAGTTATTTTTTTTTTAGCAATTAGATTGAAAACTGTTTTCATTTCTTAAAAAAAATCATTATTTTGCCCAAATTAAACTTCTAAAAATTACTCTGTGGCTTCCTTTCAGATAGACTGCGGTTACCAGCTCTGTACCGCAGTCTGTACCTCTCCCTCTGCTCCCTTCCCTCTATCCCGCTTCCTCTGATCATACCTCCCAAGTGTCCCTCTTTAGGAGGGACAGTCCCTCTTTTAGACCTAAAGCCCACTGTCCCTGTTTCTCACCCTAATGTCCCTCTTTTTAGAAGATCAGATTGTGTGTTGTGTTTATAAGTGTATCACATTGCTCTACAGCAATAAAACTCACATTATTGTTTCTTTAAACATCAGTATATGTGTTTATAAATTAGTCCGCTTAAATAAAAGACTTTTGTCATGTTATAAGACAGGGCTCAAAATTTCCACTCGCCACTAGCCAATGGCGAGTGAAAATTTTGCCCTGGTGAGTGGAAATTCAGCCCTGGTGGGTATGTTTTGACTTGTAGTGTTGAGTAACTTTTCAGGTCTGGCTAGTAGCAAAGGACTTAAAATTATAAGCCCTGTTATAAGTCATTTATTAGGTAACACAACGAGGTGTCAGTAGGTCTTGAAATAGCCTAAAAATTCTCATTAATGCCCTGGCCACCAGCCACACCCCCTAAAACACAATTGTCCCTCTTTAGCAATTCGAAATATTGGGAGGTATGTCTGATGACGGAGGCTTTCTGCCTGTAAGCTGGAGTGGTCTCTGGCCAATGAGAGCGCGCCTGCTTACATACAGAAAGCCTCCGTCATTGGAGGAGGTTGGATAGAGGAAGTAGATCAGAGGCAGAGTGACAGACTGCGGTACACAGCAAACTTTGTAGACCATCCCAATAAAGTATTTCTTTTTAAATTGCCCTGTTGTGGCTCTGCTGAAGAGCCTCCTCCTCGGCCGACACAGGTCTCCTTCTGTCAACTTTACAGCTGACATCGGGGGGGGGGATGTAGAACACTTTATCTGTCAAACCATAAAGGTTTGAGAGATAGGAATAGCACCGATGGATTTCTTATTTTATGCTGTACAATATGACTTTTTATGTAATTAAGACATTACTATCCCTTTAAGTTGAGTCATAGTTTTGCTTTAAAGGGATAGTAATACTTGCAAATTACTAATCCCCATATTGTAGCTTTGTTAAGAAGAAACTTATTGCCCCCAGTGTCATCTCTCAAACCCTTATGGTCTGAGAAATGATAGCGCTCAAAGTTCCCCCCTCCCCCTTCCCTGACTGAACGCTGACTGCAGGGATATCCGGTATTACTTGCATCAGACGGCTCTGCAGCATTGCTGAGATCGCGTTTATAAAAAAGAAATCTTTCACTAAAACGGTCTTTTATGTGTGCTTGCAAACCAAGCACAAACCAAGCACACGTAGAAGACCGTTTCAGCGAAAGAATTATTTTTTATAAACGCGATCTCGGCTCAGCTGCAGAGCCGCCTGATGCACATAAGACTGTCGTATGACGGCTTCCCCTGCAGTCAGTGTTCAGCGTTCAGTCAGGGAAGGGGGAGGGAGGGGGGAACTTTGAGCGCTATCATCTCTCAATGCATAAGGGTTTGAGAGATGACACTGGGGGCAATAAGTTTCTTTTTAACAAAGCTACAATATGGGGATTAGTAATTTGCAAGTATTACTGTCCCTTTAAGTATAACGGCAAAATGGAACAATTCTGAGAGCACAAAATGTACCAATCTATTGAAGACCTCGCTGCCATTCATGGAGGTGAAAAAATCCCTTTTAAATCAATGGGAAGCTTTAGGAAGTTTTCTTTGTCTGCGATGATGAAGTTGCTTTGCTCCAGATATGTAGCACTTTATACATAAGCGCCGTTGTTTAATGCAAATTTATTTTTAAGATAAAAAATTATCTTGTGAATAAGTTATTAAAATATTTTTAAAATCTTTAAAAAAAAAACACACACATCAACTTGTGCAGAGGAGCCCTGGCGGAAAACGGAATCTTTAAAAAAATATTTTGAACTTTAGAATCCAAATGTTTATGTCAAAATTCTATTTTCTTTCTGTTGGCTGAAGTGCTCTTCCAAAAAATGTGTTGTAGGGTTTACCATCCTGGGTAAAACAAAGGGTACTCCCAACTGGTGAAAGGTGTTTATTCAAATGTTATTACAGCTGAAACCTGAAATAGGTGCATTATCACAGTGGCCTGAAATTTTAGTGGCACTGTTGCTACACCACCCTGTGGACTGCTCTGGTAAGTTAACCATAAATCTCCGTAGGATGGTGTAGCAACAGCGCCACTGTATATTTTCAGGCCAATGAGATATTGCACCTAAAAAAAAAGTAAGTTTGAGCCTTAATAACATTTGAATAAAACACCTTTCAGCAGTGGGAGTCCCCTTGTTTTACTCAAGCAGATAAACCCTATAGCATATTTGTTTTTTTACATTTTAAGTATTACTGTCCCTTTAAATTAGTTGGAGACATTTGACGCATTCAGGCCTTTAAAAGACACTGAGATTTTTCACAGGAAATGTTCATAAGCGTCCCTGATTTAACCCTTTGAGTGCCAGAGAGGTATCCAACGCATCGCGTTGCAATGCGTTGGATACCTCTATGGCACTCAAAGGGTTAAATCAATTTGTGGTCTCCTTACCCCCTACGGTGCAGCTGATTTACTCCAGAATGACTGCTGTTCTTGCTGCATTAGCCTCACTGAAATTAATTTCACATAGGCTGTGAAAAAGTTAAAATCCCCTATTACTGATGAGAACAGGGCACTTCCAAGTGACAAAGTAGAAGCCCTTTTTATTGCAGAGGTGACTTTCCTTGTTCCCTTGAAGCAGAAGGTTACCGGCTCCCAATGAATATCAATGAATTCAAATGGTGCCTAAGGATTTTTCCGGCTCTCAAATCTCTCTGTGCACTCAGAGATAGCAGCTGGTGCCGCTGTGGTCCTGCATATGAAACACATTTCCAGAGATCAGAGGTCACCCCCAGAACAATGCGTGGGTTCCTCCATTCAGGCGTGGGGGTTGACCCTGTCCTGTGCAACATTAAGGAACACACCACTTTGGATTATTTGATCTCCCCGTATTAATTAAACTAAGTGTCCATCGGGTCAAGCTATAAGATTGAGTTCCCCGGTATGACGGAGTGCCTTGTCACATAGATGCGTGTGTTGCCAGCACAATTTTTTTGGGGCCTGCAACTTTAGGGATTTTATCCTTATTGAGAGCTGCTTGAAAAATTCTAATCAAGTAGTTTATTATAAGGACTGATGTTTTTTTTTTCTGGTGGAGAGAATGACTCCGATGTAATAAAAGCAAGCAGCGTAATTCTGGAAGAAACGAATTGTGTCATAAGGAACAAGCACAATTTTCCCAAAGTCCCACTGAATTTTCCAAAATCCCCCAGTGAATTGTAGAGTAATGGACTGGTGATGTCCCTAGCATAAGGTAACGTATATCTTTGTGAGTGGCAGAGAGGGATTTAATGCATTGCAACACTCATACAGTTAACCCTTTGAGTGCCAGAGGGGTACACAACGCATTGCAGTGCGTTGCGTACCTCACTGGCACTCAAAGGGTTAATAGTAAATCAGGGTTGCATATAATTAACACACACTGCAGGGTAGCACTGATTCCTGTGCCATACTGCAGAATGATGTTTTCTTAACTCCATAACGATCGACACGTCGCGGTCACTTAAGGACCACGGAGCATTTTTTTTTTTTAAATTCCAGGTTCCGGACTCCCCGAACGGCGTGCAGCTGCAGGGGGGGGAGCTTGGAATTCCATGATGGTCATAGTACATCATGGGTCGTTAACTCAGATCGACCCATGACGTATTAAGACCGTCAAAGGTCGTTAAGGCACGGCTCAAAATTTCCACTCGCCACTAGCCAATGGCGAGCGAAAATTTAGCCCTGGTGAGTAGAAATTCAGCCCTGGTGGGTATGCTATGGCTTGCAGTGGCGAGTAACTTTTCAGGTCTGGCTAGTAGCAAAGGACTTCAAATTTTAAGCCCTGGTTAAGGGGTTAAGCGTCCTTGATTTAAAAGGATATGTATTCACCTTACGTTATCATTCACATTCAAGGAGTTAAAAGATTCATTTAAAGGGAACTGTAACCTAAAAGTAAGGGTCTTTTAATAGGGTAGTAAACCATAACATATATATACTGCAGGGTTTTATCTACTGAGCAAAACAATGAAATTGCTAATTCTGGGAACTACTTTGTTTTGTATTTTTCTGATATCTGGAGTTCAATATGTTTTACTGCTAGGTGGAGCTGTTGCTACATCCGTCTGTGGTATGATTCTCAGTTCTAATCTTCAGGGTACACCACCAGGTCATGTTATCAAGATATTCCTAATTAAACACAGGCGGACCAGTCACAATGACTGAGCCACTAATTACACCTGTAATTAAGCAGAGATAACCTGCACCCGTTGATATGCCCAGAGGGAGCACAGTCAGAAGCACTGATTTATGGACAGGTAGTTATAGTAAAACGCTGCTTTTTGCAGGTAGATATAGTAACAGCGCCACCAAGCTGCCATAAAAATTGTAACCCCTTAATGATCGGTCACTGTCCTGGTACGTCACCGGTGTCCTGCCTTAAAGGGATAGTAATGTTTAGTTAGTAAAGTACGGTTGAGTCTCCTTTATACATTTGTATAATGATGTGTAGCTGTAAAGCATCTAGAACTATGTCATTTTACTTTTATTCTATAATAAAATTTCCCCCTCTCGCCGCTTTTACATACATCAAACAGCCTCAGCAAGCCAGTACTTTAGCATAAAGAAAAACCTGCTCTCCGTCAAGGGGGCAGGGTCTTTACCTTATACTGAAAGGAAGAAGATTGTCCCTCACTGCGATCTGTCCGGTCCGATGACTAGATTCCAGATCTGTGGGGAGGCGGCTTCACTTATGTTAAAGGGGCTGGAGAGGGAAACTTTATTATAGAATAAAAGGAAAATGGCAAAGTTCTAGATGGATATGCAGCTACACATCGTTATTAAAATGTATAAAGAAGACTCGATCATACTTTACTAACTAAACATTACTATCCCTTTAACCCAGTAAGGACTAGCGGCCCAGGAAGTGAACTTCCCTTAAGGACCGCTTTGAAGTTGGTCGACGTGCCGGCACAAGTGACTGATGTATAATGGAGTGCCGACTGGGGATCTGAGAGAGACTGTTCCAGTCCTGGAGCTGTCGATTTCAGACCCTGCTGCCAGAGGAGCGATGTAAGCACAACATACGTGATGTGTCAAGACCGTCACTGGTCCTTCAGGCAAGTTTACCGGTGATGGTCCTGACTTGTCTCTGGTTGTTAAAAGATTAAGGACCAGTGATGATCCTGACACGTCATGGGTTTTGTGATCACAGCTCTCCTGTGGGGGCGCTGTGAACAATACGGGAGACTGGCTGCTCCAAGATCGGGGCTGTCAGTTTCAGACTGTGTTTCTACGAGCTGCTACACGTGATCAGTCACATGTCCCAGCTCGCCAAATGATGTCTAAGCGGTGCTTAAGGAGAGTCCAACCCCAAGACGTTAAAGGGATAGTAATACTTAAAATGTAAAAAAAAATATGTTATAGGGTTAATCCCCCTGAGTAAAACAAGGGTACTCCGACTTCTGAGAGATATTTTATTAAAAAATTTTAACAGCTCAAACTTCAATTTTTTAGGTGCAATATAACAGTGGCCTGAAAATTTACAGTGGCGCTGTTGTTACACCATCCTATGGACTACTCTGTTCTGTAGACTAAATCTCCATAGAATGGTGTAGCAACAGCGCCACTGTAAATTTTCAGGCCACTGTGATATTGCACCTAAACAATTCAAGTCTGAGCGGTTATAATTTTTTAATAAAGTATCTCTCAGCAGTAGGAGTACTCTAGTGTTGTTCGGGGACATAAACCTTACAAGATATATTTTTACATCTTAAGTATTTCCATCAAATGTACATTTAGCTCCAAGGCCTTAATACCTTAGCGATATACATATAAATACTTGTATTTTGCAGCATAAGTCCAGCATTAGTGAGAAATAGAACTTTTTCGGCAGGCACATGCAGGGATCTTGCTGTAGGTGCTTTCTGTGCCTGCACTGTCAGTCCCTTCCGATGCCTTAAAGGGATAGTAATACTTAATAATTACTAATCCCTATATTAAAGTAATATTAAAAAGTATTGCCCCCAGTGTCATAAAGGTTTGAGAGATAATCGCTCTTAAAGTTCCCCCTCCCTCCCCCTTCCCCGAAGTCAGCGTTGTAGCTGACTTAAGGGAAATCCGGTCTTACGATCATCAGGCGGCTCTGCAGCAGAGCCAAGATCGCGTTAATAAAAAATAAATATTTCACTAAAATGGTCTTCTAAGTGTGCTTGCAAACCAAGTGCAAACCAAGCACTCATAGAAGACCGTTTCAGTGAAATATTTATTTTTTATTAACATGATCTCAGCTCTGCTGCAGAGACGCCTAACGGTCGTACGACAGGCTTCCCTGCAGTCAGCTACAACGCTGACTTCGGGGGAAGGGGGAGGAGAAGAGAACTTTAGGAGCGATTATCTCTCAAACCATAAAGGTTTGAGAGATGACACTGGGGACAATTAATTTCTTTTCAATATGACTTCAATACAGGGGTTAGTAATTATTGAGTATTACTATCCCTTTAAGGTAACCAGGCAGAAACTCCCCAATCGCGGAGGTGAAGGATCTGTGCCTCGGCCTGTTTTGGTGTCATTTAGCCTAAACCATCACAGATTTAAGGTGTTCTCAATTCAGTAAAATTTATCTGAACCCACCTTAACTCTATGAGTGCAAGAGGGGTGAGCAGTCCATTGCAGAGCAATGCGTTGTGCACCCCTCTGGCACTCAAACGGTTATAACAATGCAATATTAATACACTGCATCCATAAAAAAAGACACTGAGAAGTACAGTATTTTAGAAGCCATTTCTTGTCCGATCCCGTTTTATGCTTCCTCAGCTATTTTCACTGCTGCCCAGGAAAGCAATAAACTACCATTTATTTTATCTTAACGCCTACCCCCGTGTGGATTGGAACTAATATTTCACCCCATCTCGGCAAGATAGACCTGCAGATTATTATCCACTCAAACACAGCTCGCTGAGCATTCATTCCAAATTGTATGGGCTGCATTATTAACCCCTTGGATGCTACAAAGGTCTTCAGTGCATGGCTTTGCAATGCATTATACATCTCTCTCACGTCCGAGAGGTTAAAGTTTTAATTTTAAGATAAACCATTGAAGACAAATACAAATTCCCAAAATTTCAGTTGATTTAAATAAGCTACAACTGTATTCCACACTTACCTAAGTACTGTAAGTGCTTCTGTTACACAGAGTAATTATATAGATACACCTGACTCCTGTATGATGGACTCCTACCTAGGTAAGTACTTCTGTTACACACAGTGATTATATAGATACACCTGACTGCTGTGTGATGGACTCCTACCTAGGTAAGTGCTTCTGTTACACACAGTAATTATATAGATACACCTGACTCCTGTATGATGGACTCCTACCTAGTTAAGTGCTTCTGTTACACAGAGTAATTATAAAGAAACACCTGACTGTTGTATGATGGACTCCTACCTAGGTAAGTACTTCTGTTACACACAGTGATTATATAGATACACCTGACTGTTGTATGATGGACTCCTACCTAGGTAAGTGCTTCTGTTACACACAGTAATTATATAGATACACCTGACTGCTGTATGATGGACTCCTACCTAGGTAAGTGCTTCTGTTACACACAGTAATTATATAGATACACCTGACTGTTGTATGATGGACTCCTACCTAGGTAAGTGCTTCTGTTACACACAGTAATTATATAGATACACCTGACTGCTGTATGATGGACTCCTACCTAGGTAAGTGCTTCTGTTACACACAGTAATTATACAGATACATCTGACTGCTGTATGATGGACTCCTACCTAGGTAAGTGCTTCTGTTATACACAGTAATTATATAGATACACCTGACTGCAGTATGACGGACTCCTACCTAGGTAAGTGCTTCTGTTACACCTGAGTGCTGTATGATGGACTCCTACCTAGGTAAGTGCTTCTGTTACACACAGTAATTATATACATACGCCTGACTGCTGTATGACGGACTCCTACCTAGGTAAGTGCTTCTGTTACACACAGTAATTATATACATACGCCTGACTGCTGTATGACGGACTCCTACCTAGGTAAGTGCTTCTGTTACACACAGTAATTATATACATACGCCTGACTGCTGTACGACGGACTCCTACCTAGGTAAGTCCTTCTGTTACACACAGTAATTATATACATACGCCTGACTGCTGTACGAAGGACTCCTACCTAGGTAAGTCCTTCTGTGACACACAGTAATTATATACATACGCCTGACTGCTGTACGACGGACTCCTACCTAGGTAAGTCCTTCTGTTACACACAGTAATTATATACATACGCCTGACTGCTGTACGACGGACTCCTACCTAGGTAAGTCCTTCTGTTACACACAGTAATTATATACATACACCTGACTGCTGTACGACGGACTCCTACCTCGGTTAGTCCTTCTGTTACACACAGTAATTATATACATACACCTGACTGCTGTACGACGGACTCCTACCTCGGTTATTCCTTCTGTTACACACAGTAATTATATACATACACCTGACTGCTGTACGACGGACTCCTACCTCGGTTAGTCCTTCTGTTACACACAGTAATTATATACATACACCTGACTGCTGTACGACGGACTCCTACCTAGGTAAGTCCTTCTGTTACACACAGTAATTATATAGATACATCTGACTGCTGTACGACGGACTCCTACCTAGGTAAGTGCTTCTGTTACACACAGTAATTATATAGATACACCTGACTGCTTTACGACGGACTCCTACCTAGGTAAGTGCTTCTGTTACACACAGTAATTATATAGATACTCCTGACTGCTGTACGACGGACTCCTACCTAGGTAAGTACTTCTGTTACACACAGTAATTATATAGATACTCCTGACTGCTGTATGATGGACTCCTACCTAGGTAAGTGCTTCTGTTACACACAGTAATTATATAGATACGCCTGACTGCTGTATGATGTACTGCTACACACAGTAATTATATAGATACGCCTGACTGCTGTGTGATGGACTACTACCTAGGTAAGTCCTTCTGTTACACGCAGTAATTACATAGATACACCTGACTGCTGTATGATGGACTCCTACCTAGGTAAGTACTTCTGTTACACGCAGTAACTATATAGATACACCTCACTGCTGTATGATGGACTCCTACCTAGGTAAGTGCTTCTGTTACACGCAGTAACTATATAGATACACCTGACTGCTGTATGATGGACTCCTAGCTAGGTAAGTCCTTCTGTTACACGCAGTAATTATATAGATACACCTGACTGTTGTATGACGGACTCCTACCTAGGTAAGTCCTTCTGTTACACGCAGTAATTACATAGATGCACCTGACTGCTGTATGATGGACTCCTACCTAGGTAAGTGCTTCTGTTACACACAGTAATTATATAGATACGCCTGACTGCTGTATGACGGACTCCTACCTAGGTAAGTGCTTCTGTTACACACAGTAATTATATACATACGCCTGACTGCTGTATGACGGACTCCTACCTAGGTAAGTGCTTCTGTTACACACAGTAATTATATACATACGCCTGACTGCTGTACGACGGACTCCTACCTAGGTAAGTCCTTCTGTTACACACAGTAATTATATACATACGCCTGACTGCTGTACGAAGTACTCCTACCTAGGTAAGTCCTTCTGTGACACACAGTAATTATATACATACGCCTGACTGCTGTACGACGGACTCCTTCCTAGGTAAGTCCTTCTGTTACACACAGTAATTATATACATACACTGACTGCTGTACGACGGACTCCTACCTAGGTAAGTCCTTCTGTTACACACAGTAATTATATACATACACCTGACTGCTGTACGACGGACTCCTACCTCGGTTAGTCCTTCTGTTACACACAGTAATTATATACATACACCTGACTGCTGTACGACGGACTCCTACCTCGGTTAGTCCTTCTGTTACACACAGTAATTATATACATACACCTGACTGCTGTACGACGCACTCCTACCTCGGTTAGTCCTTCTGTTACACACAGTAATTATATACATACACCTGACTGCTGTACGACGGACTCCTACCTAGGTAAGTCCTTCTGTTACACACAGTAATTATATAGATACATCTGACTGCTGTACGACGGACTCCTACCTAGGTAAGTGCTTCTGTTACACACAGTAATTATATAGATACACCTGACTGCTGTACGACAGACTCCTACCTAGGTAAGTGCTTCTGTTACACACAGTAATTATATAGATACACTTGACTGCTGTACGACGGACTCCTACCTAGGTAAGTGCTTCTGTTACACACAGTAATTATATAGATACTCCTGACTGCTGTACGACGGACTCCAACCTAGGTAAGTCCTTCTGTTACACACAGTAATTATATAGATACTCCTGACTGCTGTATGATGGACTCCTACCTAGGTAAGTGCTTCTGTTACACACAGTAATTATATAGATACGCCTGACTGCTGTATGATGTACTGCTACACACAGTAATTATATAGATACGCCTGACTGCTGTGTGATGGACTCCTACCTAGGTAAGTGCTTCTGTTACACACAGTAATTATATAGATACACCTGACTGCTGTGTGACGGACTCCTACCTAGGTAAGTGCTTCTGGTACACACAGTAATTATATACATACGCCTGACTGCTGTATGACGTAATCCTACCTAGGTAAGTGCTTCTGTTACACACAGTAATTATATAGATACGCCTGACTGCTGTGTGACGGACTCCAACCTAGGTAAGTGCTTCTGTTACACACAGTAATTATATAGATACACCTGACTGCTGTGTGACGGACTCCTACCTAGGTAAGTGCTTCTGTTACACACAGTAATTATATAGATACGCCTGACTGCTGTGTGACGGACTCCTACCTAGATAAGTGCTTCTGTTACACACAGTAATTATATAGATACACCTGACTGCTGTACGACGGACTCCTACCTAGGTAAGTGATTCTGTTACACACAGTAATTATATAGATACACCTGACTGCTGTACGACGGACTCCTACCTAGGTAAGTGCTTCTGTTACACACAGTAATTATATAAATACACCTGACTGCTGTACAACGGACTCCTACCTAGGCAAGTCCTTCTGTTACACACAGTAATTATATAGATACACCTGACTGCTGTACGACGGACTCCTACCTAGGTAAGTGCTTCTGTTACACACAGTAATTATATAAATACACCTGACTGCTGTACGACGGACTCCTACCTAGGCAAGTCCTTCTGTTACACACAGTAATTATATAGATACATTTGACTGCTGTATGATGGACTCCTACCTAGGTAAGTGCTTCTGTTACACACAGTAATTATATAGATACACCTGACTGCTGTATGATGGACTCCAACCTAGGTAAGTACTTCTGTTACACACAGTAATTATATAGATACACCTGACTGCTGTGTAATGGACCCCTACCTAGGTAAGTACTTCTGTTACACACAGTAATTATATAGATACACCTGACTGCTGTGTGATGGACCCCTACCCAGGTAAGTGCTTCTGTTACACACAGTAATTATATAGATACACCTGACTGCTGTATGATGGACTCCTACTCAGGTAAGTGCTTCTGTTACACACAGTAATTATATAGATACACCTGACTGCTATATGATGGACTCCTACCCAGGTAAGTGCTTCTGTTACACACAGTAATTATATAGATACACCTGACTGCTATATGATGGACTCCTACCTAGGTAAGTCCTTCTGTTACACACAGTAATTATATAGATACACCTGACCGCTGTGTGATGGACTCCTACCTAGGTAAGTGCTTCTGTTACACACAGTAATTATATAAATACACCTGACTGCTGTACGACGGACTCCTACCTAGGCAAGTCCTTCTGTTACACACAGTAATTATATAGATACATTTGACTGCTGTATGATGGACTCCTACCTAGGTAAGTGCTTCTGTTACACACAGTAATTATATAGATACACCTGACTGCTGTATGATGGACTCCAACCTAGGTAAGTACTTCTGTTACACACAGTAATTATATAGATACACCTGACTGCTGTGTAATGGACCCCTACCTAGGTAAGTACTTCTGTTACACACAGTAATTATATAGATACACCTGACTGCTGTGTGATGGACCCCTACCCAGGTAAGTGCTTCTGTTACACACAGTAATTATATAGATACACCTGACTGCTGTATGATGGACTCCTACCCAGGTAAGTGCTTCTGTTACACACAGTAATTATATAGATACACCTGACTGCTATATGATGGACTCCTACCCAGGTAAGTGCTTCTGTTACACACAGTAATTATATAGATACACCTGACTGCTATATGATGGACTCCTACCTAGGTAAGTCCTTCTGTTACACACAGTAATTATATAGATACACCTGACTGCTGTATGATGGACTCCTACCTAGGACTGCTGTATGATGGACTCCTACCTAGGTAAGTGCTTCTGTTACACACAGTAATTATATAGATACGCCTGACTGCTGTATGATGGACTCCTACCTAGGACTGCTGTATGATGGACTCCTACCTAGGTAAGTACTTCTGTTACACAGAGTAATTATATAGATACGCCTGACTGCTGTGTGACGGACTCCTACCTAGGTAAGTGCTTCTGTTACACACAGTAATTATATAGATACACCTGACTGCTGTGTGACGGACTTTATAGCATTCAAGTTAAATTACCCTATTTAAATCAATGGTAGCTTTTATACTTTGGCTCTTATGGGGCAGTTGGTTTGCCCCTGAATTTGTCCTCACTTATCCTGAGAACATTCAGGTCATCTGAGTGCTTCTAATGAAGGAAACATGCACATCTATTACTTCTTATCTTGTCACACCATTATTGTTTTGATAGTCAAGAGAATGGATTCTCTAATAGGTGGGTTCCAAGGGTTCACTTTGAAAATGTCGCCCTATATTGGGGCAAGCAACATAACAGCGCATTAAAAATTTCATTTTTGTTGAAAACAGTGATGTCAGAATACCGCCAGCATGAAAAGAGCAAGATTCTGATATCACAGCCATGAGAATGTCCTATCCTCATCCCCTGTCCCACCCATCCACAGTCATAACCCGAATACTGTAGTCATTACAAGTAAAATCATTTCATAGCCCCTGTAACAAATATTTTACTAATCTCACAAGATATGAAGTGAGTGAGAAATACCTTGCTCATGTTTTGTGTTGCAGGCGCCATGTTCCTTCCTTACTCCATCTGAGGCAAAGAAATTTTCACCGTCGCGTTCCTTCTCGGCCTCTTTGGCTGGTGGTCAGCCTTTTCCTTGCCTCCGAACCTTTCTACTACAGGCCTTTTCTTGCTGAGGGTTGATGGTCGATAGCCTCGCCCGGGAGGATTGTGGCAGTGGTGCAGGCAGTTTTTCTGCCAGGACAATGATATTGCTTGCCTAGTGGTCCCGTCAGTGTCCCTCCAGACATAAGCGGTTTTAGCCCACTGATCCTCTGGTAGGTGGTCAGATTCCACCTGTCCAACGTCTTAGGGGTGGAATGGTGCTGCTGTGGAACCAGCCAGAAAAGTTTCTCCCCATTCTTTTGGAAAGCTGCCTGACTCCCTAAAAGTCACCTGAAAAATTTTCATCTCAGACGGAGTAAGGAAGGAACACTGCGTGTGCAACCCGAAAATCGCCATTTTCAAGTATTTCTTTTTTAGTGCATTTCATCATAAAATGCTATATCAGTTATTGCTATGACAGACTATAACTGTGGATGGGACGGACAGGGAATGAAGATATGACATTCTCATGACTGCGCTTTTCATGAAGGCGGTATTCTGATATAGCTGTTTTCAACACAGCATTTTTATTGCACCGTTGTGTGCCCATTAGAGGGAGACATTTTCAAAGGATACTGGTTCTAACCTCTAACACTTTTGCTGGTAGGCTATTCCACTTATCTACCACTTCTGCTGGTAGAATATTCCACTTATCTACCATCCTCTCAGCGAAGGAAACCCTTCTTACGTTACATGTAAGCTCATGACCCCCTAATATTGCCTTGTTGATCTCCATAACTGAGGATGTTCAGGGTTTGA
Organism: Rhinophrynus dorsalis; assembly: GCA_037306005.1. Taxonomy (NCBI): domain Eukaryota; kingdom Metazoa; phylum Chordata; class Amphibia; order Anura; family Rhinophrynidae; genus Rhinophrynus; species Rhinophrynus dorsalis. The sequence goes on from CM074719.1 coordinate 28,212,961, forward strand.
CCCCGAGACAGTGGCATAACTACCGTGGTTGTAAGGATCGCTACTGTGACCGTGCCCATCATTCCAGGGTGCCAGGCCACCCAGCCAACCTGTGATGACACCAATGGACAATGTGGAAGTGTACAATGGGTGCAATGTGGACAGTGGGGGCAATTTGGAAGTGGACAATTGGGGCAATGTGGAGGTGGACAATGGAGGCATTGTGGAAGTGGACAATAGGGCATACAATGTGAAAGTGGACAATGGGGGCAACGCGGAAGTGGACAATGGGGTAATGTGGAAGTAGAGTGGACAGTGGGGGCAATGAGGAAGTGGACAGTGGGGGCAATGTGGAAGTGGAATGGACAGTGGGGGCACTGTGAAAATGGACAATGGGGGCAATGTGGAAGAGGACAGAAATTGCAATGTGGAGGTGGACAATGGGGCATACATTGTGGAAGTGGACAATGGGGGCAATGTGAAAGTGGAGTGGACAGTGGGGAAATGTGGACATTGACAGTGTGGGCAATGTGGAAGTGGAGTGGACAGTGGGGGCAATGTGAAAGTGGACAATTTGGGCAATTTGGAAATGGACACTGGGGGCAATGTGGAAATGGACAGTAGGGGCAATGTGGAAGTGGAGTGGACAATGGGGGGAATTTGGAAGTGGAGTGGACAGTGGGGGCAATGTAGAAGTGGACAGTGTGGGCAATGTGAAAGTGGAGTGGACAATGGGGACAATGTGGAAGTGGAGTGGGCAGTGGGGGCAATGTGGAAATGGACAATGGGGGCAATGTGGAAGTGGACGGTGGGGGCAATGTAGAAGTGGACAGTAGGGGCAATGTGGAGGTGGACAGTAGGGGCAATGTGGAGGTGGACAATGGGGCATACAATGTGGAAGTGGACATTAGGGGCCATGTGGAAATGGACAGTGTAGGCAATGTGGACGTGGAGTGGACAGTGGGGGCAATGTGGACGTGGAGTGTACAGTGGGGGCAATGAGGAGGTGGACAATGGGGGCATTGTGGAGGTGGACAATGGGGGCATTGTGGAAGTGGACAATGGGACATACAATGTGGAGGTGGACAGTGGGGGCAATGTGGATGTGGACAATGGGACATACAATGAGGAGGTGGACAGTGGGGGCAATGTGGATGTGTACAATGGGACATACAGTGAGGAGGTGGACAATGGGGACATTGTGGAGCTGGACAATGTATAAGTGGCATTTCTGGGGTGGAGTTGCATAGTGGGGTCAGGGGGCCTCATGGCAATTTTCGCACCAAGGCCTGGTGATTTCTAGTTACACCTCTGCCCCTGAGACTCAGGGTTTTGACCCAAATTTCAGGGTGAAGGGACCAATTCTCAGGGTGACAGAGATG